>PVIC010028542.1:0-23253 GCA_004025085.1 Thryonomys swinderianus
TACCACAGTGCCACACGTGGTGGCTCACTCCTGTAATCCCAGCACTTGGAGGCAGAGGCAGGAGGATTGCTGAGTTCCAGGATTGTCTGGGCTAGACAGTGAGCTCAGAGCCAGCCTGAACTACAAAGTGAGACCATCTCAAAAAAAAAATGAAGTACTTCCAGAACGTCCGAAACACTAGGTATAAAGACAAAACAAGATACATCATATGCTACCATCTGTGTTAGAAAGTAGAAAATGTGTGTTTGTGTATGCAAATAATATTTCTGGAAACATTCAGAGGAATTGGCAATGCTGGCTGTCTCTGGAGAGAAAAACTGAAGACTAAAGGCAAGAGGGTCACATTAGGATTTGTTTTTTACTGTGTCTATGCGTTACTTACAGTTTTCATGCTATAAAAACATATTATTGGAGCAGCACATCAGCAAATTGCCACGTAAAATCTTGGCTTCATTATTCCTTTATCACCACAGTGGTTTATAGCATAGCACCTTCCGACACAGAGACTCTGGGGAAGAGTAAACGAGTCACAAATATGTGAGTTCCCTGGATACACACGTGTATGTACTCACTGACACATTCATATTTTCCAGCACATAACTGCACTACTATAGGTTTTAAAGATAGAACACTGAACAAAAAGGTTGCATGTGAAATTGCCAAAATGTTGGTAGAATTTAATTCTATATGGTGGAAGTATGGGTAATTGCTGTTTTCTTTGGTATGTTCGTCTAAGCTTTAAACAAAATACCTCTCACTCATCAGAGTTCTACACAGCCGTGGGCTTATGGTCTTCTCCCGAAATCTCACACAAGATTATTATTTAAGTACTTTCCTTCCTTGAAGGAAGGAAGATGGGCAGGATGACCTCCAAAGAATATCAGATGATTCTCTTTCCTAGGTCTAGTCCTATTTGATTACGAAATTGGAGGATAAAGTAACAACATGGTCAATAAAAAGACAAGAGTTCATCCCTGAAATGAGGAATCAAATTTTCTCAGTCAAATAAAATACAGTATCTTGGACTGACTTTAGCGTTTTCAGTGTTTAGCCAGCTGCGAACTACAGGTCAGTGTACTGACTGGGTGAATAACTCGCTCTAAGGGATAGCTGGAAAGAGACTAAACACCGAAAGACAAACACTGTGGCAAAGAGCGGAGGTGGCCCCACGGGTGAGGAAGGTCTCAGAACTCAGAGGACTGCTGAGGGCCTGAGGAGGTGCCGGGAAGCACTTGCAGGGAGAGAGGAGATGTGGAGGCCTCCGGCGTTGGGAAAGGGATGGAGGGATTCTGGCTCCACAGGAAGAGAATACGGTTTGCAGTGTTCCCCTGGGGCCACCCAGAAGCTCCCCCCGAACCTGGCTGCCTTGTAGTGACCTCTGGCCTTCCCAGAGCCAGGCCGAGTCAGAACTCTCAGACTTTCTGGCAAAGTAGGACTGTGGAAGGCACTAGAAAAATGGCTAAGTTACTTGTGTTTTTTTTTTTTTTAAAACTAGCACTATGGACATTCTTGACCTTGGCCTTGACCTTTCATTTACTACCCATCCCCCATCTCAGACCAATCTCTCCCTCACTTGCTGACTGAAATCAGGGCATTCTTTATGGAGCAAATCACATTCCCAACAATTGGCCCCACAGCAAACCCATGCTTTCTAACCTGTGAGGGCTCTCAAGTCAGTGCTGTACAGAAACCTCCTACTTTATCCTGTATTATTCATCAAGGCCCTTCCTTTCTCAAGAAGTGACCCCATCTCCTCTCTCATTAGGCAACAGGCCATCTACTGTGTTTTGTTTCCTCAGTTGTACCTCTACCCTAAACCTGCTAATTCATCTGCTTTTCTTCGTGGCAGGCTCCTGCCTATCCTGCCTTCCATTATTTGCATCCTTCTGGGACTTCCTCCCCTAGGTGTGTGTGGGAACCTGTGATTTGCTTCTCACAGTAGAACATGTCTTGGTCCCCATCTTCTGGTACTGTCAGGAGTGGATTTGGAATCTTTAAAAGGTGAAGTGTAATATAACCTAAGGGTCACTGAGACTTTGGCCACAAGGGAATTAGGGGATCCTGGCATCTCCTCCTCTGCCCTTTGCATTCCAGCCATGAGGTGAGCAGCTTGTTACTTGACTACACCTACTTGACATCCCCACCATGATGTTTTGCTTACCACTGGCCAAAAGCAATGGGGCAACTGATTATGGACTGAAATTTCCACAACTGAAAGCCAAAGTCAACCTTTTCTCTTCAAAAGTTGGTTTATCTCTGTTACTTAGGACAGTCATGGAAACCCAGTGCAGTTTTACTTCTGTGACATTGTGACATACGATCGTGACTTCCCCTTTTGTTAGCAGACCATCCATTCTCTCCTTTTGCTGGCCTTGATGAAATAACCTATCATAGAGGCCTCCCTAGCAAAGGACTAGGAGCAGACTCTGGCTAAGAGCAGCAGGGAAGTAAGGACTTTAGTCTGATAACCCACAAGGAGCTGAATCCTTCTGCCAACCATGCGAGTTGAGAAATGGATCCTTTCCCAGCTGAATCTCAGATAAGAATGTAGGCCTAGCAACTTCTCCACTGAAGTCTTGTGAGGGACTACGAAGAAGCACCAGTCGCAGTGCCCAGACTCCTGACCCACAGGAGTCAAATAATAAATACGTGTTGCATTAAGCTACCAGGTTTGGAGACATTGTGCTATACAACTGTAGAAAACTGATGAATTCCTTTTTCCTTCCTTTCTCTAAATAAGTATCTCCCTATGGTTCTTTGTTTTCCTGTTACATGGACACAATACTTGACACCCACAGCTGAAAGGAAGAGAGGTTTAACTAAACTCGGACTATAGGAATTCAATACAAGTTTAGCAGACTCTGAGGCAGGAACTTCATGGTGAAAGGGTATGGCAAAGCAAGGTTGCTTAGTTTGTGGTAGTCCAGGAAACAGCAGGGATACAGTGCCAGAGATAAAGGGGTGAGGGAACCAGATTTAGTCCTCCAGGACACATTTCCACAACCCACCCACTAATGTTTTCCACCATGCCTCTGGGTAGATCTCAAAACCATCCAGGCTGACAGTCTACCCTAACCACCACATCTCATCACTTGTCAACTTCGTACTCCAATGTATCTCCTTAAACCATACTTAACCCACAGATACAAGGTCATAATTCTGCCCAACATGATACAACTATCCTATATACCATTCAAAAAGCAACAACACTTTCCCCAAAGTCTCAAGAAATCCAGCATTTTTCAGAGATACCATAAAAAGTCTTTTCTAAGATTCATGGCAAACTCTTAGCTGTAAATATCTGTTAAAAAAAATTATACAACCCCAAGGTTTAATAGCACAGGATAAACATTTCCATTCCAAAAGGGAGGAACAAAAAGGGAGAAAATAATCAGACCAAAGCAAGGCCAAAACCTAGCAGGGCAAATTTTAAATCCTATAGGTCCATGTTTGGCACCTGGAAAACATAGTGGTAAAATGTGAATTCTGAATGGTCTAGATGGTCCCACCCTTCTGGTTTAGTCAGTGAAAAATGCCAAGATTTGCTGTCAGTGGGAGCAGTAGCCAAGTCCGCTTCAACCATAGCTATAGCACTATTGAGCCTTGAATGGATGGGTCTTAGTGACTTCTGAGATGCCCTCAAGGTGTCTTTCTTTTGTCCCCGTACAAAGTACCTGACTTCTTTTTAATGGCACTAATCTCTTAGCAACCCTGCCTCCTTTGACCCTAGCTGTACATATGGTTCCTCATTGGCCAAAATTTAAATTGTTCAAATTTTGATTCCCCCTCCCATTCTCAGTATAACTCTGGTTAAAAACATGCAGTAGTACCGATGTCACATCCTGAATGCTGAACTGCTTTAAAATTTCTTCCAACAGAATAACGAGTCCACTGCTCTTAAACTTAGTCTTCAACAAAGTCTCAGGACATGGGCAAATTTTCAGAGTATTATTCACGTAGTCTCTAGTCCAGCTGCCAAGACAGTCTTTGTGCTCAACTGAAACTTCATAAGTCTGGCTTTTACTATCCTCATTCCTTTCAACAACCTCATTTTCTGCATTCTGACAATCGTTCATTAGGCTCTGCTTACAGCATTCTGGGGCTTCTCTATCCTGCATCTCCAGAGTTTTCTAAATTCTTCCCACAAACCAGTTACAAAGGCTTCTAAACCATATCGTCAGGCACTGTCATAGCAACGATCTCATTACCAGTAAGTACCATGTTTTTTGGGGGGGGCGGGGGTCAGGTTTCCCATCACTGGGACACAAGACCTTAAGCATACAACTTAGAGAAAGAGGGACTTAATTAAGCTCACAGTTTCAGGAAATTCAGGAAAATAGAGATATTTGATTTGATAGTTCACTTCTCCACATTAATACCTGGATTTTGTAGGTGCTCAATCAAAATTGTGGAGTGAATATTGTGAAAAATCTTTGGACTTCAGGGTATTTGGCGTGGGATGGTGATGAGAGTAGACCATGTTGCATCCTGCGCTCACAGATTTGGTCAGTCTATTTGGATAGCCTCACATCTATATTTCTGACCTTCAGATTTATGTTTGTAGCTGCTCAATTAATAATTCATGAGAGTTTATACCTCAGGTAACAGTCCTTTATTTCTCATGTTGGCAATAGTGGGGCATTACCTACCATTCACTTGGTCATCCAGATAAGAAATTGACCGACCCTACAGAGTTCAGGTGAGTTGACTTCCTGTCCTTTGCTGTCCAGTGGACCGGAAGCTGGAAGCCCAAAGCAATGCAAAGCACTTTCCTTCAAAGAGCTAGTTCTGGTGTGAACAGGCATCATGGTAGTGAAATGTACAGGGCCCTATTGTTTGATTTTCAAATTGGAAATAAGCTATTTTCATGACTACTAATATAGTATGTTCCTTATAAAAAATTTGACTAAAGATATGAATAACATAGGAAATGAAAATTACCTGTAATCTCATATTCAAGAGAGAACTTCTATATATAGGTTAGGGTATAATCCTGTAGACATTTTACCATGCATTCACTGAGTTCTTAGTACAGACTATATCCTTTGTGCTGTGTGCTTTGAGATTAACTCGTTTTTTAACCTTAAGGTGATTCTCTAAGTGTTATTGTCTTCATTTTAGAGACAAGGAAAGTTAAGTTTAATATCAAATCAGCCCCTGCAGGTGGTAATGGATCTACCAGAGTTGGGCTCTGGACACAGCGTCTTGATATCTCAGGGGCTGAGAATGAGAAGGTTTACTGCTTATCTGTGTTCCTGAGCCTTGTTGACCATGAGTTGGCCCTGGCTCTGCTCCATGATGTCTCTGAAGTCGAGGGAATACCCTGTGGCCAGGACTTCACTGCCCAGCAGAGAACAGGGAAAAGGCAACAAGGAAGAAGCAAATAGCAGCTCTTACAGCATTTACCTGAAAGGCACATATATCATTTCTGTTCTCGTTTCATTAGCTAAAGCCGGTCACATGACTAGCATGGTATTAATAAACAGTAAAGAACAACCTTCCCCCAGGGAGGGACAGTAAATATTTTTCAACGATGACACAATCCACTGAGAACACTGAGCTGGGATTTTTAACTTGGCCTGTCTTCAGAGCTTAAAAGCTTAACTATTGCACACAATACTTTTGAGCCCTATGAGCTAGAATGCTCCACACATTGCTGAGTAACCTCCGTCTGTGTGCAGCCTCTGGCTCTCAGACTGAGAATACTCTGTACAGCTGGAGTCGCCCACGGAACGCTCCCCCAGCTCTGCCTGCTGAGATCCTCCCTTCTCTTCAAGGCCCAGCTCAGAGGCTTCCCTCTGGAATGAGCCATACGTCTTTAGCACTCTCATAGCTCTGGCCTTATCGTGATCTGCCTTGTCTCAGAATAACTTGAATATGTCTATTTCCTTTCCTAGATGTTAAGCACCTCGAAGCAGGAATCATCTACCTACAGATAAAAATATCTTATTTTTCTACGCTCAAAATAAAGTGCTCAAGAAAGATGAGCTACTGTTCCTTGCTTTGCAACACTGTGAAGTTAGCACCTAGACAATCCCCTCCTTGCCTGCATTCGTGCTTCTGTATCATTTAAATAATCTGGCGACCCCTACAGAATTCATATGGAGTGTGCTGATCAAAGGATATGAGTAGTCCTGCCTTCCCACGCTCATTAAAATTACAGCAGCAATAACAACATTAAGGAAACAAAATGGCAAATAGGTATTAATTGCTCCCTTCATTCTCCTTAAAGGAAGATTATTGCAAGAGGAATACACCCAAGTATAATGATTGCTTTAAATCCATATTATCATCAAGTTTTCCTCTCTAGTCTCTAAGGCAAAAGGTGTGGAATGAACAGTGCTTAATCTTTAAGAACAGAGCTGTGGGAACCGCAGGGGGCTAATGTCTGGAACAACAGCAGGGCACCAGGAGCTTGCTAACGATCTAAGAGAGGGTCTCGCCCTAAGGTACTCCAGCACACCACCATACAGGCTTGAGAGCGCCTTTTCCTGTGCCCAGAATCTATAAGAGTGGCAAACAAAAATGGATTTCTAATCGACATCGCAATTCAGGACCAAGACACCGTAAAGAAAAACTCTTCCTTGCCACCAAGGCCGTGCCATCTGGAAGAAGAGCCGCCTCCTAAGCGGATCAGCCACAGGTTTCACCAAGCCGGGGCGGATTTGCTTGGAAACAGGCCCCGTGGCCTCATTAACTTACCCCATCATTAACACTAATCAGCATCGTCTTCTCCAGTTAGTTCCTGCTGAGCACCTGTGTCTGTGGCACGGTGTGCCCCTCCCCCAGGGACATGGACACAGAGGACAAACACTGTATACTCTCTTGTCCAAAAGCCAGTGCTTTGTCCACGGCAGGCACTTTGCGAAAATGCATATGAGCAGGGCCAGAACCAACCAAGCCTGGAGGTTTTCACAAGCGCTTCCCGTGCACTCAGGCCCTGTTGAGTCCCGGTGGGTGGGACATTCTCCCAGGGCGCAGCTCCCTCTCCTGCACCTGGCCTGTCCTCCCAGCAGCACAGCCAGCTTTCTGCCCTCATGCTGCAGGGCCTCGAGGCTGTCTGCTCGGCGCTCTGAGCCCACTCTTGCAGCAGGGACCAGGGCTGGGGTGTGAACCTGGCCACCGGGACCTTTATCGCCACTCACCACATTGCTTCCTGTCACATATCCTGTGTCAATGCTGTGTCAAACCCATCTTGCATTTTCAAGTGTATTTAGCATTATTTCCTGAGCCCAGACCTTCGCTGGTGCTGTGCAACAGCCTCCAAGCTGAGAACAGTTTTGTGAAGTTTCACTGGCCTTACTGGGATCACAGCCTTCCAGAGAAGGAAGGGGAATGATTTTCTCAGCACGGACAGAACAGCCCAGCCATCCTGCGGCATCCTAACACTCTGCAGAGGCGCCAAGACTTTGGCGCAGCGCACAGGCGGCGAGTGTTAGGCTCTGCTCAGCCTCAGCCCAGCTCACCGTAAATAATGCAGCCCGACAAGATTTCTCCTTTCCTCTCACCTCTCTCCTAACCCTTTCAGCCCCGCTTGCTGACATCATCCTTGGTGGATTTAAATAGCTAACTGGGCCATGTTCTCCTGGATACAAACCACCAGATTAGCTACCTCCCAGCCGGCCTCTCCCTACTGAAAGGCAGGAGACAGGGCTCTGGGGCCAATGGCTGCCAGCACTGGGCTGTTGCTGGAGTCCAATGGGTTCTCTGTCACTAAGGAAAGGGAAGACATAGAGGCACAAGAGATCTGGCTGTGTGTGCAGTACATGCATGCCCAAGCAATGAACTGTGGTGTGCTCATCTTAACTGCAACCTCGGCATAAGGGACAAAACACTGAATAGCCTCCTATTCAACAGTAGGATCATACAGCCAAACTCAGTGGTTAACTGGTGGAGTAATTCCAGCAGAACGGAAATAAAAGATGGATAGGAAATCTCTAGAAACTACAGCCTTCCCTTTTCATTTTAAGGATAAGTTAGTTACATCCTTGGTGCAGTAGAATATGGCATAAAAATCAAGCTGAGCTTAATCTCATTGTACTTGGTAATGAGCACTTAATTATTTTTATAGTAATGAATTATGAGTTAAGCTGTCTGCTAAGGTGTCGTTGTCTTCACTAAGGGTTCTTGCAAAGAAACAGGCTGTAAGAAAACAGGAAAAGTAAGTGGGACTAAGATAACCCACTGGAGTCATATCAGTCTGGAATTTTAATTAAGTAAATTTAAAAGCACTGAGAGCCATCTACACAAATAACAGCCTAAAAGTTACAAGGCTGTGTTAAATACAGCAATCATGGTTCAAAGGAAAATAGAAAATCTTGGCCGCATATGCAGTTTGCAAAGCAGGGGTACACACTCAGAGTGGGAGAAGGAAACAGAGGGAACCGGGGGTCCAGTTCAGGACGACAGCACCAAGATCCTCACATGAGGGATAAGAGAAAATAGGATGGAATTTATACGAACACATCCACCCTGCAATGAGATCAAGCCACCATCAGTCTAAAAGAAAAAGAATAAAATGGAAAGCTCATTCTGTTTCATAAAGACAGGTCAAGTCACTTACCTCTCACAAGCTACATGCTCTGCCTGCCCACAGGCACCTGATAGCTAATTCAGGTCTTTTTCTCAGATCACAAATCTTGCCAAGCCAGTCCTGGGTCCTTCCACAGATGAAGTCAAATACACCAAAAAACAACATCTGAGAATGCACTGGTGATGGTTATTTAAAAAAATTCTCTTTAGACACAGTTGAGACAATTAGATGGAATATATTTACAATCCTAGAAATACCTGCATATAGGGCTTCCACATCTTAAAACAATAATCGCAGAACCATTTTGTTCTAAATAAATAATAATCCACAAGTTAGTGAAATTCTGCTTCAGTGCTTACCAAATCAAATGTGATTTTCTTTACCTAGATGTAATAATGCTGGACCTATGTCCAAGAAAAAGGTAGCATTGCCCATCTCTACCATGCATTGTTAAGAGATGAACACAGGAGAAAAACAGTACAAAATGCGCCATCTGCCTGGATATTGAATCCAGGGGTCTTCACACTGGGCTATGTCCTCAGCTGTACACCCTCTTCTTGATAGGGACTTGCTAACTCTAAAAATAAATTTCAATAGATATAATTATTGGATCAAATGCTATATAGACTTCAAAACTGAAATAGTTTAACACTCCAAAAATATTTTAAAATAGTCACTTGCTAAACTACTACCCAGCCTGGGCTGGACCTTGTGATCCTCCTGCCTCCATCTCTCAGAGTGCTGAGATTACAGGTATACGTTTCTTGGTCTGGCTTCAAATATCTTTATATTATAATCACTATATCAAAACACTACCTTTCTGAGATCTTTCTGAAATGCATGCCTATTACCAAATGTTTCCAAATCCCTTCAATATACAAGAATAAGTCTCTGTGTTAAATAAAGCCAGTGTGATGCTCTGAATGTATCTTCTTTCAGCTTAGAAGGTGGAATTCCATTTCATATCAAAGTGGTTTTAAATTCACCGTTGACTTGGGCAGGCTACTTTGGCCTTTGATCTGTCAAGAAGACCCCATGAGATACTTAATGGCGAAGTAAGGTAGACTGCGACAGAGTCACAGCAGTGGATTAGCAAGGCCACAGAGTGGGGACATGTGACCCCATTCCACCGGTGAGGCAAGGCTAAAGGCATTAAAATAGTCCCACCTGAGCTACCTAATGTGAGCTTGGCTGATGACCAAACACTGTTATGTCATTCTGTAGACGTTCCACACTTATGGAGCCTGTTTCTGGTCAAAGCTTCCAAAACAAAGAGAATCTTTCTCTTCATTAAGTATGGATCTTGAACATGCTCCAAAGGCCTATGTGTCAAGAACTTGGTTCCCAGGGTGGCAGTGTTGGGAGGTGATGGGAACTAAGAGGCGTGGCCTAGAGGTCACCAGGGCCATGCCCTTGAAGAGGATCATGGGACCTCAGCTTCTTCACCTCCCCTCTGTGTGCTGCCTATGAGGGCCAAGTCTTACTGCTTACTGTGTTCTTCTCACCATGATGCACTGCCTGGCTGTAGGCCCAGAGCAATGGGGACCATCAATCAGGGAGTGAAACTTCCAAAATGGAGCCCAAATAACCCTCATGCCTTTATAAGCCAACCATCTCAAGGATTTTGTTATAGTACAAAAAAGCTAACACACTCCTCTCCTTTCTCCTGTATCTCCTCTTCTTTTGTCCCCACCAAACTCAGCAAATATGAAGAAAAAGAAGGGAGCAATGGATGGATGTACAGAAGTACTCCTAGCAGTAGAATTGTTAAGGTACATGTAGGTAAAGTGTGCCATCAACTTAAAGTCAAGCTAAATTTTCTGACTGTCACCCTTTTGACAGTACATCTAAAGAGTTAGATACTAGTGAGTGTGAGCATGGTTTCCACACAACAGTTCACTTCAAGAGCCTCTATGCATAGAGATCCAACCCTCTGGATCTTCCTGGATTCTAACGTAGCCACCAGGTGAAGGGAAGAGCAGCCTCCTGTGGTCCCTGCCTGAGTGTGGACCCAGCTCCCCATGTCTGCCTGCATACCCTCGAGCAAGTGCTCAACTCCTGTGCTTCATTTTCCTCCTTTAGAAAACAGGGCTGATCAAAGTACCTCCTTCACAGGGTTAGGGCAAAGATTAAACTCAATATAGATACAAACAGTGAGCATACATTACTATAAGTGTGTGCTGAGCATAACATCAAGCCTACAAACAATATATGGTAAGTATTACCAAGTATGATGATGAACATCACAGAATTACTTAAGATTTTCCCTACCGGGCTGGAGGGTTAGCTCAGTGGTTCCGGTGCCTGCCTCGCAAGCCCAAGGACCTGAGTTCGATCCCTGGTAACCACATATAAGGCTGGGCGTGGAGACACGCCCACCAACAATCAACACCGCATACCACAGTGCCGGACGTGGTGGCTCACGCCTGTCATCCCAGCACTCGGGAGGTAGAGACAGGAGGATTGCTGAGTTCGTGGCGGCTTGCCTGGGCACCATAGTGAGCTCAGGGCCAGCCTGAACTACAAAACGAGACCCTGTCTCAAAAAGCAAAAAAAAAAAAAAAGATTTTCCCTACCTTTAATAAGTCAGTGACATTAACAATGGAATTACCACTCTGTGCTTGGTGAAAGCATGATCTGTTGTCTGGTTACTGATAGTCCGTGCAATATTAGGTTGTAGGGAATAGGTTAAATGATGTTGTTTAATAAAGTGGGGTTCCTTCTACATCCTGATTGCTGTACAATCAAGATGACCCTCCAAGGAAAAGCCCTGAATGCATTGCACATAGAGGGATGCCAGTCATTAAAATGTGCTTACAGGAAAATGCCATTTCCTGCCATGAATATCACAGGAGAAGACATGCACAAGGCAGAAGGTAGCCTCATCTTTTGGAAACACTGACTGCCTTCAGCATAGGCAGAGCGATCCCTGTGTCAGTGTATTACCTTTTTCCATTGGACTCATCTATACAGAGTGAATTAAATTTAGAGACTGCTGCCAGACAGAATTAACTATATTAGTTTGAAAAATTACAGAGAACATGTGTTTATAACAGTTTCGTTTCAATTGCATCAATTCTCTAAGCATTTATCTTTCGAGAGTCCTAGAGGCCTTTCTTAGAGGGTGTGGTTCTCAAATAGACTTTGCACTGCACCATATGCTACAAGGAAGAACCCAGAATGTCTCATTAGGGGCTAACCTAATGAAATAGCTGGCCAAGGGTCTGCTGCCAATGAAAAGTACGTAAAATAGCACCACAGACGTTTCCAAAAGGAATCATTCCACCCCCCACTCAGTTCATTACTAATCAGTGTGTCCTGCAGAGGTGAGTTCACACCAGAAGGGTTATTGTGGACATGACGAGTGAGGTCTCAAACAGTATCAGTGATGAGAATCACATGAAGATGCTAGTGCTGATTAAGATTCTTATACAAGAAACAATGCTTATCTTGAGAAAGCGCCTGCTATTGTCCAGGCTTTACACAGGCACTTTATATACATTATGTCATTGTTTATTTATGACAACGCTGCTGGATCTATTTCATACATGCTGAAATTAAGACTCAGAAAAAGGCAGTGAGGGTAAAATGAGTTGCCCAAGTCTCAACCCAGTCTGTTGAGCCGAAAGCCCGTGCTCTTTTGCAGCCTGTCAAGTGTCACGCAGGAAACTGGGACAGAAAATTATACTCGTGAAACATGCGGTCTTTCCCAGTGTATCTTCAGAAATACTTCCTTAGTATGAATCCAGTCATTTAACAGTTGTTGATGTTACAAAAGAAGCACGTTTCTGTCACCCAGGCTGAGGAATGATGGTCACAAGTTTGACCTCAGCCTGGGCAAGTCAGTGATACAGGGAGTCTCTGCTGAAAGAAAGAGAAAGAAAGAAAAGAAAGAAAGAAAGAAAGAAAGAAAGAAAGAAAGAAAGAAAGAAAGAAAGAAAGAAAGAAAGAAAGAAAGAAAGAAAGAAAGAAAGAAAGAAAGAAAGAAAGAAAGAGAAAGAAAGAAAGAAAGGAAGGAAGGAAGGAAGGAAGGAAGAAAGAAAGAAAGAAAGAAAGAAAGAAAGAAAGAAAGAAAGAAAGAAAGAAAGAAAGAAAGAAAGAAAGAAAGAAAGAAAGAAAGAGAAAGACACATGCAGGCACACACAGGCATGCTAGTCATCTTAGGACCATTTTCTAGTTTTAAAAGTATCATTGGGCTAAGGCATAATTTTTTAAATTTTTATTTTATTTTTTTTGAGACAGGGTCTCACTTTGTAGTTCAGGCTGGCCCTGAGCTCACTATGTAGCCCAGGCAAGCCTCGAACTCAGCAATCCTCCTGCCTCTGCCTCCCGAATGCTGGGATTACAGGCATGAGTCACCACGCCCAGCTTTCTATGTGGTTATCAGGGATCAAACTCAGGAACTTGTGCCTGCAAGGCAGGAGCCGGAACCACTGAGCTAAATCTCTGGCCCAAGGCATAATTTTTTTTAATGAAAAAACTTCTCCCTGGAAACTCCAGTTGTTTTAATATGTGTGAGGAGAGTTAAATCCCTTACTTTGTATTAATTTTTTAAAATCACAACAAAAAACTAGAATTTAGAACTGAAAAGTTCTCGAAATACAGTTAAGAATGAGATTTTTATGCCAAAGTAAAGATATTAGGAGAATAAAAGGAGGAAATATAACATACCCAGGAGTTTCAGAAGAGAAACTAGCAAGAATGCAGTATTCAAAAGTTAACAGCTGAAGACATTGTAGAATCAAAACACAAACCCTTAGACTGAAGAAGCACAGCAAATATTAAATAGAATACAATAAATCCCATTTAAATACAGTGAAATTGGAGAGCCTAGAAATAAGCCTTAAAACAACTTTTTAAAAGGCACACTGTCTATAAAAGACTTGTAGACTGACAACTCAGGAGAAAGAATTGAAGTCAAAATGCATTCAGAACTACTGACCTGGAATTCTGTACCCAATTAAATAATCATTCAAAATTAAGGGTAAAATAATGACATTTGAGACAAAGACTACAAGAATGTTTCATTCGGACTCTTTTTTGAAAGAACTACTAAGAATATTCTTCAGAGGGTTAAAAAAAATGAACCCAAGAAATAAAAGTCAAGAAGCAGTAAGTTAGCCACTAACAACCTGAAAATGAAATTAAGAAAGCAATCATTCTATCACTAAAATAAAAAGTTACTTAAATTTAATAAAAGATGTATAAAAATTATCAAGATGTGATATGTCTACGTACAAATATCCAGGGCAAATGTAATTACTTTGTGTCATGAACATATATTGATAAAAAAATTGTAAAACTTGTACTCTGAAAACCACAAGAATTAATTGGCCAGGAATGGCTGCATACACCTGTACTTCCAGCTACTCAAGAAGCTGAGGTAAGAAAAATCCAAGTTTGAGGCCAACTTGAGCAACTTAGTGAGACTTTGACTCAAAATAAAAACCTTTTAAAGGGGTTAGGAATAAGTTTCCTTGCCTTCCAAGAGGGAAACCCTGGGTTAAACCCTCAGCCCTTGGGGGAAAATTTAAAAATACCTAAATAAATAGAAAGATATTCCATATTCATGGACTGAAAGACTTATTGTTTTGTTTTTCAGTACTAGATATTGAACCCAGGTTCTTCAAACTGACCTACATTCCTGGCCCTTTTAAAATTATTTTATTTTGACGCAGGGTCTCAGTAAAAGAATTATTGTTAATGACAATACTCCAACATTCATCTATAGATTCAGTCCCTATCAAAATCCTAGGTGGCTTTTGTAAATGTAAAGGACGAAGAATGAAGTTGGAGGATTCATAGTTCCATGTTTCAAACACTAATAAAGATGATATGGTGCCAGTTTAAGAATAGGCATAATCCTGTAATTCCAGTTACTTTGAGGCTAAAGTAGGAGGATCTCAGGTTCAAGGCTGGTCTGAGCAACTTACTGAGACCCTGTTTCAGCCTCTAAAAAACAGGAGGGAATGCTGGGCCATACATAGTGAAGCACTTATCTAACATGGACAAGGTTCTTGATTCAAAACCAAGTACCACATGTGCACACACAGGGAGAAGATATATAGATTAATAAAATAGACTTAGAATCCAAAATATCTTATTTTTGAAGATGGGTATTTAGCTCAGTGGTTCCAGCATCTGCCTCACAAGCACAAGGTCCCAAGTTTGATCCCAAATAACCACATACCACAATGCCAGGTGTGGTGGCTCACACCTGTAATTCTAGCCACTCAGGAGGCAGAGGCAGGAGGATTTTTGTGAGTTCAAGGCTTGCCTGGGCTCCATAGTGAGCTCAGGGCCAGCCTGAACTACAAAGCAAGACCCTGTCTGAAAACACACAAAATATCTTATTTTAAAAATAATATTTCTATTTTTAAAACAAATAGCTGGGTGTGGTGGCACATGTCTATAATTCTAGCACTCAGTAGGTTGAGGCAGAAGGGTTGCTATGGGTTCAAGGCAAGCCTAGTCTACATAGTAAGACCGAGGCCAGCCTGAACTATAGAATGAGAGCATGTCTCCAAAAACATAAATAAATAAAAACAAGTTTGTATTTTAAGAACATTTACTTTTATTAAATATTATTTAATAGATAATATATAATAATATATAATATTATTTAATAAAATCATTTATGCTAACCAAAAACTCATTTTTATTAAGAATTTACATTTTATTCTGTTTATGCTACACTTAGTATCAATTTTTGACAAGGAAATAAGATATTAAGTGTACAAATTTTTTTTCAGGAAGTGATATTGGAATAACTGAAGAATAACTCTTCACTTCATTCACCAAAGTTAACTAAATTAGATCATAGTCAAAAATGTAAGACCTGTAACCACAGAATTAAAAAGAAACGCTCAAGGATAAAGCTTCATTTCCTCAACTTAGGCAGATCCTTCTTAAATATAACATCAAAAGTATAACAAAATGAAAAGATAAGTTATGGAATGGAGAGCAAGTGGCATATAATCATATATCAGGTAAAGGACTTGTACCTGTACTATATAAAGAACTCTGAGGCTGAGGATTTACCTCCGTGGTACACCCCCCCACCTCACACACATAAGGTCCTAAGTTCGATCTTCCAGTACCAAAAGAGGCACTCTTACAACTCCTACTAAAAAGACAAACAACCCAGTAAAGGCCCTGAAATTCCAAAAATACATATACAAATAGCTAAAAGACATGAAAAAATGCTTCTGTAGCTGAAGTCATCAGGGAACTGTAAACCAAAACCACAAAGACAAGCCATTTCACACACACTTAGAAAAACTGTAATCAAAATACCCTCATTGGTGGGGTGTGAAGAAATGGGAAGCCTTGTTCACTGTGGGTCGTACTGTAAAATGGTACAGACTATTTCGAGGACAATCTGTCAGTTCCTCAAAAGGCTAAATTGAGACTTACCTTGGCTTAGTGACTCTTTTACATGCATACCCAAAAGAAGTAAAATACAGATGTTCACACCAAAACTACCACGGAAGTATTCAAAATAGCCCAAAATTGAAAAACAACCCAAACGTCCATCTGATAAATAAAATGTGGTTTACCCATACAATTATTCAGACAACTATTGAGCTATAAAAAGGAATGAGGTAGTGATGCATATTATAACATATGTGGACTTTGAAAATGTTATAATGAACAAAGTCATTAACAAAGATCATATATTGTATGATTCCACCCTTCCAAAATACTTGGAATAGGTAACTCTATGGAGAGTAAAAATAGATTACTGGTTACTTAAAACAGAGAAGGTAGGAGAAATGACTGCTAATAAGCACAACGTTTCTTCTGGGATGAATGAAAATGTTCTATGGTTGATTATGCTAGTGGTGGCACAACTCTGAATATACTAAACACTAATGAATCGCAGAGTATATCCACTTGAATTAGATTACAAGTTTGAGCATAGCCTGAGCTACATAGTGAATTTATAGCTTGTCTGTACCACTTAGAGAGATCTGGTCTCATAGATAGATACATACATACCTACAGATATACATACATACATACGTGCATATAGAAACAATAGAAGATTACTAGTAAATGTGTAGGCAAACCTAGGTATGTGAAATAATGGTAACAAAAGCACTAGAAAGGGTTATTATAAATGGAACTATAGATACTGGAAACAATAATATGTAAAGAGAAAGGTCTAATTAAAGACAGATTTAAGTTGATGGAAGAATGATTTAAATAAATCCAGCTACTTGTTTATCAATATTAAAATTATTTTAGAAAATTTTGCTCATCTTGCAAAACATTCACAGAGCAAGTTACTCACAATCCAAGGTTTCACTGAATATACCATTTATAACACTACTTACAAAAAATATGTAAGTTACCTAGAAATAAATCTAGCAAAAGATATAGAAAGTTCTAAAACTTTACTGAGAGAGCTAAAGAAAACCTATCTATAAATGGAGAGATTCATCTTGTTCAAGAATGGAAAGGCAACAATGTAATAAGTTTTCCTAAATTTACACCATAAATTTACGAAATTTATTAAAATTCTTCAGGGATTTTTTCACCTTCTTTGATAAGCAGATAAGAAAAAAAACCTACTCAGAAAAACAATGGGCCCAAGAATAAGTAGAAAAAGTTTGAAACAGTACAAAGAATTAGGCTTCCCCCTAATAAATAAGCAGGCTTACAGTAAATTATAGCATTCTGATATCATTTTTGAAATAAAAAGGTCACTGGGACATATACTCTGAAAAACTTAGAAATAGGAATTTGGAATGCAACAGAGATGACAGTATAGATCAAGAGGATAAGGATGGCTATTTAATAAATGACATGAACTATTTTTAAGGTGAAGATAAGATTTATTGATACTTGACTTGAAGGAGGAGTAATAGAGTGGAAAGCTTCCACAGTGCAAGGCATGGTGGTACATGCCTGTAATCCCAGCACTTGAGAGACTGAGGCAGGAGAATTACCATGAGTCTGAGATGAATCTGAACTATACAGTGAGACCCTTTCTCAGAGGAGAGTACAAGGCCCATCGCTTGTTGAGGGGACTGTGATTTGGGATATATTTCTCCCACAGCCTTGGGGATGAGGCACTTTTCAGCAGCCATGTCTTCAAATTCATCTGCATTACACTTGATGAAGCTCTAATTGCTTTGAAGACCAAGGACCTTGAACTTGACCCTGCTCACAAGATCCCTGCTCTGTGCTATGGTGACTTGTCCACTGTGCCCCGGGGCTTCCCAAAAGCATCCTGCGTGTCTTCAGCCTAGAACTTGAGGCTGGTAATATTTTCAAAAGGAAAAATTAGATTCATATATCACTTCATGAACCAAAATAAACTTCAGATATGGTAAGGGAAGACTGCAAACTTCTCGCTTAAAAATATTTATTTATCCTCCAAAAAGGGCAGGATTTTTTTAAGACAAAAAACACAAATCATCTTGAAAAGGTGATAAATTGTTCAATGTAATGTAGGGAATTTTCCTAATGGCAAACAATACTAAAAAAGACAAAGGTAAGTTTGGAGAAAATAGCTGCGTCTCACATTTCCAACAAAGGATTATTATTCAAACTAAACACTAAATTCTTATAAATAAATAAAAAAGGAAAATGAAATACAGCTTATGCGATCAATTAGCAGAAGACATTTAATGTTCTAGAGACACAGGAAAGGTG
The DNA here is from genome assembly GCA_004025085.1 of Thryonomys swinderianus. Lineage (NCBI taxonomy): Eukaryota > Metazoa > Chordata > Mammalia > Rodentia > Thryonomyidae > Thryonomys > Thryonomys swinderianus. Next base: position 18,197 of record PVIC010028542.1, read on the forward strand.
TTTAATGAAAAGCCAAGATGAAAATTAAAGCAAATGTAATATCACATGCCTAGTAGAGTAGGAATTTCTTAAAAACCGATAATACCGACAGAAATGAAAATTTTCTCTACTGTCACTGGGAGTGTTAAAGGATTTAGCCCCAGGAGAGAATGACTGGCAATACTTGGTAAAGTTAATGCTTAAACCATGGCCAACAATTCCACCCTTGTGTCAACAGGTCACCAAGAGATTCATTGGCTCAAGAAAATATGAAAGAAAAAGTCTTCTTGTTAGTACTGTGTGTAATCACCCAAAAAAAAAGTAGAAACCGGGTAACTTACCTATAGGAATGAAACAGGCAAGTTAGATTATTCATATAGTTCAACACTACACTGTCATTAAAATGAGTGAAACAGATCTATGTTGCTTGCATGGCTAAATCTAAAATACATAATGATAGGCTAACATATCATAAAACAAACACATATAGAATATAATTTACATAAACTTTAAAATGCATGAAACAATAGTACATATTATCTACCTGTATAGTAAAGATATCAAAAGCTCCCTGGTTACAATTCACCCCTAGGAAAGGGAGACACAGGGTCCTCTTAATCCAGGTATCCTAATACTACAATACCTAGTGAGGCTTTTGAATTTATACTTCCCCAAAATTTGAAAAGATGATTGTCTTGAGAATAGCTCAACCATTAGTGAGACTTTGGCATTATTTGTGCAGTTATGTACAAAGCCTCTGGAAGGACTTTTGGTGGGTTCTGGCTTCAGTCACTAGTTCTTCTTCACTATAGAGGTGAAGGTAGTGTGAGTTCCATCTGGTCTTCCACAGGTCCTGGATAATTCTCTTGCCCAGCCTGTTTGCACTGAAAATCTCTTCTGTCTTCCAAAGGATTCATTCTCCTGTTTCCTTTGGCACTCACCAGAGGGACAGGCCTGGCACCCGACCATTTGCCTGACTTCTACAAAAGCCCTGCTTGGCTCCTCTTCTCTGTGATTGGGCCTGTGTCGTTGTGCCTGGCTGGAGCAGTGGCTGCCTAGGGAGCTTTATCGTTCCTCTGTGTGCTGCAGGGTCAGGTGCAGCACCGCCAAACCCACTTTAGCTTGGAGGGATAGCACCATCTTCTTTCCTGAGTTCCTCCATTAAACATCCCTCTCACATGTACATACTCCTTCTTATATCCACAAACATAAATACACCCAAACACATTTATACGCAAATACACACACTGCACAAACTCACACACACATAAGTATCTTTATTATTTCCTTCTCTGCAAGAGGAGTTGGGGCTGCTTAATAACTCACAGTTCAATATTGTGCAGATAACCTGTAGTGGATTTTATTTCATAGTGTAAGACAATGGGAATTTGCTGTCCACCAGCACACTGATCTCAAATATCAAAGAACAATTATGTGGCGCTACTGAAACCATTTTAGCACAGTCTCTCCCTCTGCCCCACCAAGCTCAAATTCTGTGCACTTTTCTACTTTGGGAACAGAGTTAATTACATTTTCAGCTCTTACCCCATTTTCCTTACCATGTACCTGGTTCCTTTCTACTTTTACTATACTTCATTTGCCCCTTGGAGCCTGAATTTTATTCTTATCTCCTACATGCCATTGGAACCCACTGCAATACTGTGATTTTTGCCCCGTTATTATTTATCCTGTTGCCTGCCGGCGCTGTAAGATCATGATGTCTGCCTCTGATTCACAAAGCTGATTCATTTCTTTTAAGCAGCCATGAAATTTCAGTTGTTGGGCAGATGTGGGGCCTGGCACCTGATAGCCAAATGATGTGAACAGCTGTTTCATTTTAATGGAAGTATCTGTTATGCAGTACTGTTTTCTTTGTACACAGAATTTAGCTCATAGGATGGCACGCTTGTAAGGGAAAAGATCTAGGAAATGCTTATATGTCACAAGTGAATTGAGTATTTCTGTTTTAAATTATTTTATTAGTACAAGTTTGCAGTACATAATGATCGCATTCGTTGTGGGGAGTTGTTGACGTCTTAATTCTTTCTATCTGCCCCCCCTCTCCTGTCACTACCCCTCCCTTTGTCTCTTGGTCCCCTTTCCATTTGCAAAAGACCTATCTCCCTGTTCTCTATTATCTTATTTTGCTTTTTAAGTTTTTTATACTCTGAGTGTCTCATAGAAGAGAGAACGTGTGGTGTTTACGCTTGTATGTTTGGCTCATTTTACTTAACATTTTTGTCCCAGGGTGGTTTCGTTTGAAAGCCCAGAAAGTGGCAACTCACTGTACGGCAGGCCTCGGCCTCTGCCTGGACGAGCCTCCCGTCCTCGGAACCTGGCCCGTAGGTGGCAGTGTCCCGTCAGCGTTCCCGGGCTGCGCGCGTCGCCGCGTGTGACGCCGGCTTCTTCAGCGCTTTTGAAAAAGTTTTCCCGGTGAATGTTCCCTGCCTTCAACTTCCCCCTCCTCAACCCGAGACACAGAGCGCAGATGACTAGAGAGAGCCAACAACTAGAGAAACTTCCCCTGGCGCCGGCGGGAGGCCGAAGACCCGCTCTGGTTTCCGAGTTGCCCGTGGCCGCGGAAACCTTCTGCCAAACTTGCTCTGTGAGTGGCAAGAAGCGCTGTTAAAAAGCAGAACATAAAGGCTGCGGGTTGTCAGGTTTGTAGAAAGCACTCGTGTTGGTGCAAGCCTTTACCTGTCTGTTCTGTCGTCTCCCCCCGCCCCGCCCCCACCCACAGAATCTGGGGTGACCCTGGAAGTGACGTGGCATCTGGCATTCGCCTCCACACCCCATTCCTCACGCCGTGCATCTTAGAGCCTATTCAACAGGAATAGGTCAAAGGCGGAGATGAAGCACACGCAAGCACACACACGTGTGTGTGTGTGTGTGTGTGTGTGTGTGTGTGTGTGTGTGTGTGTGTGTAAGAATCGCCTGCCTTTCCGATCCTTGTGCTGAAGAGAATTCTTGATGGGATGAGAGATCAAACGAACCCAAGAGATCAAAACAGGAGCCACCTTGCCACCGGCTGGTGGCACTAACTCCACCCTGGGCCTTTGGGCAAGTCTGCCCAAGGGGTTTCTGAGCAGCTGGTGTAGCTGTCTGGCTCCGACTGTTTGCGGAGCCAAAGGGCAATTGAATCATTACCGAGTGTCTATTTGCCTCAGGATTGTGCTTGTCTCAGAAGGCAAAAGGAGTAGTTCATTAGCATCTGTAAAAACTGGCCTCGGTGAAAAAGACTGAACTCCACACTGGGTGGATCTGTGGTACTCTGTTTGAAGTACCAAGTAGAAGGCCTCTAACATCCTATCGGCCCCTGGTTCTAACAAGCTGAGAAAAGGGCTTCTTGTCAGTCCTATTCCAAGGTGCGGCTCCGCCCCAGAATGGGGCCTTAATGCCCAGCCTGTCCCTCCTCCTCATCCGGTGCGCGCAGGGCTCTGTGCTGCAGCAGGCCGACCTCCTCCCCGCCTCTCCTCCCTCCTCCGGAGGACTGGGGCCTGGGGAGGCTGGGAGTGGGGAGGGTGGGTGCCGGAGGGACAGGGAAGGAGGGTGGAAGTGACCTGGTAGGAGCCGGGCCCGGCAGCCAGTGGCCGTGGCGAGCGGGCTCACGCTGGGGTCATCTTGTCCAAGCCATTTGGCCCCTCAGCTGTACACACCAAGACTCACGGGTGTGCACTGGAAGCACTGGTGCTCATCTTTCCCCTGGATGAGACGATCCCACTAGCCTCATTTGACAGGTTCAGTTCCTGAGAGCCAAGTTTGGTTCTTCCCCTCCCAGTCCATCTCAGTGCTCTGCTCAGCCTCCATCAGGGTTATGTTTAAACAAAGTCCTCCCTCAGGGTAAGTACGCCACCCCATTAGTGTTCCCAGGGCTCTCTGTAGGTTCTTGGCAGCTCAGAGTTCACCCAGCTGTGTGTGTGTGTGTGTGTGTGTGTGTGTGTGTGTGTGTAGGCATATGCACACGCCTTTCTCCTCCTGATCCTTAGGGGTGAGTAAAGTGCTGGGGTTTCAGCCCAAGGCCTCACCCATGGCTAAGTACAAGTTCTACTACTGAGCCACAACCCGCCACCAGAGACTTGAGCTTCTCGAGAGATCTCTTGTCTCTGAATGTCTTCTGACCCCCCCAGTACAACTTGTGGGATTGGAAGTCAAACTAGTAGATACAGAAGAACTTAAGTTTCAGGCCTAACCCAACCCCATTCCATGTAAGAGGTGACATTAATTTATTTCTAAGAGAAGAAAATTAGTCATTTACAACTAGAAATAAATTTGCTAATGAAAAGAAGGGCAAAGAATGTTTTCCAGGGGGCCGGAGATTTAGCTCGTGGTTCCTGCGCCTGTCTAGCAAGCATAAGGTCCCTGGTTTGATCCCTAGTAACCACACACAGCAATACAGGGTGTGGTGACTCACGCCCACCAGCAATCAGGACCACATACCACGGCACCGGATGTGGTGGCTCACGCCTGTCATCCCAGCACTCAGGAGGCAGAGGCAGGAGGATTGCTGAGTTTGAGGCTTGCCTGGGCTCCATAGTGAGCTCAGGGCCAGCCTGAACTACAAAGAGAGACCCTGTCTCAAAAAAAAAAAAAAAAAAAAAAAAAAAAAAAAAAAAAAAAAAAAAAAAAAAAAAAAAAAAAAAAAAAGGAAGAAGAAAAAAAGAAAAAAGAATGTCCTCTAGAATTCAAAGACTTGTGAAAATAAGAAAATTCCATCGTTAGCAAATCAAATTAACAAATGTAGAGGAAATTACACTGGTCATCATTGCCAAAGTCACAGTGACCCCCGCCCCGGGGGGCAACTCGCAATGGGGACAAGGACAGTACTTCTTAAGGTAACTTCATCAAATGTCTCAAGAGCCTCAAAGTTCAAAAATACACACAAGGCTCACATTCTATTTCTATTGGCTAGTGTGATATTAGACAACTGCACACAGAGAAGACCAAGAAAATTAGGAGGTTGTCCCAGGGTGATTCTAGCTTTGTTCTTTAGACTCTTCTATGCTGTACTCATGAGCATTTGTAGTAAATCGTTTCCTTCAGAGCCTTCTCCAACCTTCCCAAACTGGTGTCGGGAGCAT
>PVIC010028543.1:0-12326 GCA_004025085.1 Thryonomys swinderianus
GTGGGAGGCAATGCGGGTCAGGCAGGGAGGCCCCCAGCGGAGAAGCCCCCCGAGAACGAGACCGAGGCTCCCTGGGCAGCGCCGGTGGGGGAGGGCAGGCGGAGGTGTGTGAGGAAAGTGACGCGTCCTAAAGTCCACCCCAGGAGAGCTAGGGAGGACTCAGAATGTATTTGTAATTACTTTTCACGCTCCCAGAAAAAGAACTCCTTTTGAGGTCGATTTTAAAAAGCTTTTTGTTGTACTGAGTCCACATTTGAACGCACCGTTTATACATTTTTAACTTTGCGAACAGGGTGGGAGAGTGGTGAATGCTAGAAGTGTCCCTTTCTGACAAAACCAATAGAAAGTCAGAACTTGGAAGTTTTTAAAAGGCAGTTATTTCTTTCTAATAACTGATAAATGGTCTCAGAAGGATTGATTTGCCCTAAAACTGGTAGCCCGTAAAAGGAAAAAAAGCTAATGTTCAAGCTTTCTTACTGTTTAACGTACACTCAGGTAGTCAAAGCTCTAAATGTGGAAATGGGAGAAGGACGTGACTGCAGAGTAGACATCCGGTCACCAGAGGGCACACTCGTCACTGCCAAACTCCATTTCCAGTCTCGAAGGTAAGGAGGGCAGGTAAAGGAGAAATGATGGGCACAGTTGCATTGGAATGGGGGCTCCAATGGAGAGGCGAGGATAACTTATCCCTCATATGGAGTCCCCCACAAGAAAAGTACCTCCACACTGGAAAAGTGGGTTTTAAACATAATCTCGGTTTGACTGGTGTAAAGTTGAGGTCAAGCTATTCGCTGAGTGAAGACTTCATGTCGCTACCTGCCTGGGGATACCTTGAAACACTTGGGCCTTCTCAAAACCTACAACTACCTGGGAATGCTATAAGGAGCTCTAGACATGACACTGAAAGCCCTTTGGCTCTAGTACCTTCCAAAAAGTTCCTGACCACGTCTCTTCCCCCTTGTGAGTTTTAAGGAATGAAAATGATTTAAATTATAGCTAAGATTTTTTTTTTAACAGTATGTCATTGTGGAAAGGAAACAAAACTATGAGCATACTTGGAATTTCTTTCTTTGGTTCTAAAATTCCAAATCATGATTTCTTAAAGATTATCATACAAGGAGGAACAAAGGCAATATGTAATGCTGACCACTTGGTGATTCTGCGACACTCTGTGTCATCCAGCCTGATAGTGGTTATTCTGTAAGCAATACTGGGTCTTGCATAGTAGAATTGATAGAAGCTGAAATCTTTTCTGGTTGGACAGTGGCAGCAATTAAGTTCTAAGTAGAAAGGATTGAGGAAAAAGAAAGCCAAAGACCAAGACATTTCTTCACATGAGGGAGACTGGGGTTTTGACTTGAAGCCAAAATACTAAACTAGTGGACCCTTAATGTTCTCCTGGTCTATGTCTGGACACTTGGAGAACTTTCAGTTTCAAGAAGGCCACCGCTGTTTTTGTTGATTTGTTTGTGTTCCTCAGGCCATTCCAACCAACACTGAAGATTTGATTTTTCCTCTGATAAGCTATTTCACACTAATATTGAAAATCAGGAGCAATTCCTTTAACTGGGTTTTCATGTTGCCGTCTAGGGTTATCTACCAAGAAGAGTGGAATCCCAACTGATTTTGTCACCTAATACTGACAATGATAAAGCTATGTGCAGCTATGGGTTCTGTCCTTTCTAGGTTTAGAATATGTTCGCAGTAGTTGAAATTGTAAACTCCCCAAAAACCTACGGTCTACAATATTGTAAAACATGCTTCTCTCTAGGCAACCTCACCTCATTTTCAAGCTGCTATGGCTTGAAAGTGTCCCCCAGAGTTTATGAGTTGGAAACTCAGTCCCCAGTGCAACAATGTTAGGAGGTAGGGCCTTTGGGGTGATGTTGATGTCTTGGGAACTCTGCCCTAAATGGATTAATACCACTTCGAAAGAGTTTGTGGATGTGGATTTATTCCCCTGCTCTTCTGCCAAGTAAGAACATAGAGCTCCTCCCATCCTGATGAGCCATAACTCAAAATTCGAACCACTATCTTGGAAGCAGAGAAACTGGGCTTGAACCTGTCTGTGCGTTGACCTTGGACTTCCCAGGCTTCAAAACTCAGAGATAGCAAATTTTTTGGTCTTTATAAATTACTCAATCTCAGGTGTTCTGTCATAGCAGTACGAAGTAGACCAAGACACCAGCGTTACATGAGCAAGCTATGGTCATATAGATTATGGAGGGGACGATAGTTTGACCTGGCATTTCCAAAGTTGAGAGTTCAGGAGCAAGTGCTTTCATTTACCCCTGGGTCTTCAATGACCAATATGAGGTCCCTCCTCACATACAATGTGATGAGGTATGATGTAACTAGAAATATGCCCTTGAGATTTTAAGCAATTGTTATCAAAAAATGTTTAATATGTTATTAATATTTATAATTATTTAATTATTACATGTGGAAATGATGTCTTAGATAAACTAATGGTGAGAAATATTGGGCCTGAGATTTAGCTCAGAGGTTCTGGCACCTTCCTAACAAGCACAGATCTGTGGTTTGATCCCTGGAAACCCCATACAACATTACCAGGCATGGTGACTCACACCTACCAGCAATTAGTACCACACACCACAATGCTGGGGGTGTGGTGACTCACACCTGTCATCCCAGTACTCTGGGGGCAGAGGCAGCAGGATCACTGAATTCAAGGCTTCCCTGGGCTACACAGTAAGTTCAGGGGCAGCCTGAACCACAAAGTGAGACCCTGTCTCAAAAAAACAAAACAAAAAAAAAAAGAACATGCTATTCCCCTGCTAGGTATATACACGAAAGAATTAAAAGATTCATATCACAGCAACATATGTGCCCTCATGTTTATAACAACTCAGTTTGTGATAGCTGAATCTTGGAAAACCCCAAATGCCCATTAACTGGAGACTGCATAAAGATGTGGTTTTTCTATACAATAGAGTATCACTCTGCCATAAAGAATGATAAATTTCATATCATTCATATGGATGTATCTTCAGGACATACACATAAGTGAAATAAATAGGTCACAGATCTGTAAATACCATATCTTTTCTCAGTATGAGAAGCTAAAGATGTAAATAAGCTTTAGAATATATGGTAGATATTGTGAAATAGAAAATATTCAAAGGGAAATGAGGTGTAGGGGTAAGTAACAAGGGGAAGAAAAAATTATGATGGTAATTTTAAAAAGGGAAACAAAGCTTATGTATATAGGGGCTGGGGGTTGTAGGGTGGGTGGGGGAATGGGAAAAATGAGAACTGAATTGTGTCATAGGCTGGTACAAATTCTCAATATTGTGTGTGATAATAATGTGTATATATAATGTACCAATAAAGATTCTAATTTTAAAAAAGAAATATGATCCATTGTTAAAATTAAATGTAGCTATTTATTCTTATTTAAAATGAAGCTACAAGAAAAATGAAAATGATATGTATACAGTGGTTCTGTTTACTTTGAGAGCAGCGTTACCCTAGGCAGTTGATAAGAATTCCTGAACAGGTGCCCCACCTTATAATAGCCTCTTTTTTTTTTTTTTTTGTCTCTTGAGGTTAAGCACTGTGCCTGATATATCATAGATGCTTGCTCTTGAATGAATGAATGCCCCTCTAATACTCCAACCGTAGGATGCACTGACTTTGGAAGAGACAGCCAGGTTGATATGTCCTCTGTATTGAGCCTCCTATCACATGGTTATGAGTGAAAAGCTTGTGAAATTTAAGAAGAATCCTATTTTAAGATTCAGCTCTGCAAATCACTCATCTACTCTGTGACCTTGAGCAAGTCACTTCACTTCTGGCTTCCTTTCTTTCCTCTATAGAATAAGAAACTTGTGCCTGATAGTTGCTGTAGGCTACTTCCAATGCTGATATTCTGAGTCAATAACCAAGAAAGGGCAGAGAAACCTTTATGAGCAGCTAACATGGCATCACTTAGAATTATCATCATGCTTCCCTTACACAGTCTTTAGCTCTCTTTGCTTTTGTCCACTATCTTCTGCTGTGTGTGTGTGTGTGTGTGTGTGTCCTGTGTTTAGAACTCAGGTTCTTGCTAATGCTAAGCGAGTGCTGCACCACTGAGCTACATCCCCAGCTCCCGTAGTCTTGGGTCTTTCCTTCCCGTGGCCCAAGCCGTGGCAGTATTGTCTTCTCTTCACTTTTGTACTGCTCTGCTTCTGGGAACAAAAAATTATGACAGAATAAAACTTTGTTGATTCTTGAAGAGATGGACAGAATACATCTAGTTTACTTTTTATTTCCATGGAACTAGGGATTGAACCCAGGGCCTCACACATGCTAGGCGAGCACTGCACACTGAGCTACATTCCCAGCCCTATGGGATAGATTTGGGATGGAGTGGGAATTTCTCCATCTTCAGACCGAGACCTCTATCACCAGTCGGTGATAGAGCTGGTGACCAAGAAGTCCAAGCCATGTAGCAGCAACTAGCGAGGGCAGCGTTCCAACCCAGACATTTAGAGGTGACCATCACATTTTCAGCTCTTCTTATGAAATCTGCCGACCTGCTGGCACTTTTACAATTCCCTCTAAAGTTAGACGGCTCTGTGGTGTTGATCTGAAGTATTTGCTCAGCCAGCTGTTAAATGATAATGAGAAATCACAGATCCGGGTTATATACCCAAATGTATTTTCAAGGGTCGGGCAGGAAGCAGGGACTATAAATAGGGCACGGAAATGCACAACAATATGGAATGGCAGGAACTTTGGCAAATTAGAGAGCTTGTTCTAGCTAAGGACATCTGGAGGCAGGCAGTAAGGTGGAGGAGAGGCACCCCAGACATACCTGCTTCTCTTCAGGCTTACAAACAGCAACTGTTTGAAGCTACACGCAGAGGTGAGTTGGTGTGGAAGAATGCTGGAATCAAGAGCAGAGACAGAGACTTGGTGAAATCCAGATTTGGGATGGGAGAACAGGACAATAAACAGAATGTCCCAGCCCTATAATCTAGCACCGAGCCTGGGGGAGAGGGATCTCCTCTCTGAGGAGATAAAGGTACAAGAGTGAGTCTGAGCTAAGCACAGAAGCCAGTATCTTCCTTGCAAATATACAGCACAGTAAGCAGTCTGCATAGTGGGCATGCTTTGGAAGAGTCTATTTCATCTCCCAGAGTAAGCCGTGTTGGGAAGGGTCCTGGTATCTGAGTTCGTATTGCTCAAGGGGCATCTTGAATACCCTAGGACCCCAAGGACAGCGTTGTGCTCCACTGCCTGTGTGAATGATGGCCTCAAGAAATAGTCCTGGTTCTGGGCGGTGACTTTAATAAGGTCCCACTAAGAATTGTTTTGTTTTTTTTTTAAGACAGGGTCTCGCTTTGTGGTTCAGGCTGGGCCTGAGCTCACTGTGTAGCCCAGGCAAGCCTGGAACTCAGCAATCCTCCTGCCTCTGCCTCCTGAGTGCTGGGATGACAGGCGTGAGCCACCACGCCAGGTACTGTGGTATGTGGTACTGATTGCCGGTGGGTGTGAGTCACCACGCCCAGCACTGCATGTGGTTACCGGGGATTGGGGATCTGGGATTGAACCAGGAACCTTGCATTTGCTGGGCAGGCACCGGAACCACTGAGCTAAATCTCTGGCCCCCCACTGAGAATTTAAGCTGAGGGGAGCATGGGCTGTGACACAGAAGGGGAGCGGAGGGCACAGACCTTTGGGATCAGAAGGTGGAGGAATCTGTCCTCTGAGAGGGGAATGGGACCAGTTGCACATGGCTCCGCCCAGGATCCAGGACCGAAGTTCTCAGGGTGGAGCGATGCAGAGCCTGTGACCCCTAAAGCCCTCCCCGGCAGCCCTGTGTGCTTCAGCTGTCGTTGTCCTGAGAGGCATCGGAGAAGCCATCTGCACAACTGCCTTTGAGTCACCCCTGGGGCGTGCAGCTTAAGACGTTCTGATGAGAGGAGAGCCAAGCACAGCCCACAGTCAGCTAACCCATTCCAGCATGAAATCCAGCTGAGAGGAATGTCAGCGAGCCGTAGCCACAGCTCCCTCTTGCCCGCCACTATCTGGCTGGTGCCCCAGCTGAAAGTGCTGGGGCCTGAAACCGCCTGCAGAAACTTCTTGCTCCCGGTCCCATAACTTATGACGACTCCGAGCTCTGACCAGCGTAGCCTGTGATCATCTGCTCTGCCTCATGTTTACGAGCACCTCAACTAGAAGAAATTTTTAAAAATGTTTTATTATACATTTTTTCCTCTCTCATTTTAACTTGTTCCTTTGGCTTGTGATTGAATTTTTTTTTCTTCATTCTCCTCTATTGTTTTTTATTTCCTCTTTTTATTTTTAAAACTTTTTCACAGTGCTTGTGCATGTTGAGTAGGTGACCGGCTCATAAGCTATGCTCCAAACCCAGATAAGAGGAACTGTGGCTAGTTCCATCCATGATCCAGTACACTCCAATCTTAACAGACACTTCTGCTTAAAGAAAAGGGGAACATGATCATCCAGCTGTCAGCCCCTCCCCCAGTGAGCACACCTGAGAGGGTCCTGACATCTCACCTCTGGGCAGACAAACCCCCAGAGTAACAGCAGAAAAGCAAGCCACATTTGATGAAGCCACACCCAGAAGGATGCTTTACACTGATTGTACGTGTTCTTGTCTGGTTGCACACTGCTGACGAGAATGAATGTGAGTACCCCAGAGGGGACTCGTGACTTCAGCCCATGATTCTCCCTGTGAAGCACCAGTGTTCAATCAGAAGACAAGAGCTTCAGGCCTTTTACTATCGCCGTAGCAGCTAGTATTCAGTAACAGGCAAACTAGGCCTGTGAAAATTGCCATCACGTGATAGGGGCTACCATTTCCATTCTAGTGGGATGTACCTCAAAAGCTATATTTCAGGGCCAGAGATTTAGCTCAGTGGTTCCAGCTCCTGCCTCGCAAGCGCAACGTCCTGAGTTCGATCCTGGTCACCACATACAATGCTGGGTGTGGTGACTCAATGCCCACCAGCCATCAGGAGGCAGTGACAGGAGGATTGCTGAGTTCAAGGCTTGCCTGGGTTACATAGTGAGCTCAGGGCCAGCCTGAACTACAGAGCAAGACCCTGTCTCAAAAAAAAAAAAAAAAGCTATATTGCAGAATAAACCTCAAAAGATAATTCCCACATACTCTGTTGTCTACACTACACCAACCTGAAGTATCAGAGTGTTTCCACTCTTGTAAGACTTGCAGAGAATGGGTATATCTGACTTCAGTATGGTATACTTTATATTCAAACCCACAAGTCACAATCCATGAAGCTACAAGGAGATTACACTATAGTGTGCACATGGAAACACTGTAAATGTTACATAACAGACTGATACAACAAGACATCTCATTAGAAAAACATCCACTTACCAAAAAGGCCCTCACCTAAAAGGGAAAGTGATATCCATCGAAACAGATGTACAAATCTCAACATAGAAACATAAGAAATAAGAAAAATAAAATAAGGTAATATGATACTTCCTAATGTTAACCCTCTAATAACAGATTCAAAAGCTATCAACACAGATGCAACTCTATATAAAGAAATCTAAAGGGATGATTGTTAAAGCCCCAACAAATTTTAAGAGAATACAAATAAATATCTGAATTTGAAATAAGGAGATAATGCAGAATATAAACTCAATAAAGAGAGATTTTGAAAAAGAATCAAACAGAAACATTGAAAAATGAAAAGCTCAGTGTCAGATAAAAACACACAGAAAATCTCTAATAACATGCAGAAGAAAGAATACAAGAGCTTGAAGGCAAGTGTAGCATTTTACATTCAGCTAGAAATAAAGAAAAAGTGAAGAGAATACTTAAAACCTCTGGACACAATCAAATGACTAAACATCTGGTTATTACTTGTGTCTTGATGTTCTCCCAAAGCCTCATGTGGTCATAAATGAGGCTTTTCTTAAATGGCTGGATCTGGAGTGTGTGATGCTGGGATCAAGTGTGTGATGCTGAAATCAAGGATGTGTGTTTACTAAATTAGTCTGCTGATTGATTTGACATAGATTGGGGTGTGGACAATGGGAAGTCCCAACCTGGGTACGAGTGCCACCTGCCCTTAGGACATGCAGCCTGGATAGAATATAAGGGACAGAAAAGGGCTGATGTTGTTATTTGTCACTTGCTGCTGATTTTTCACTGCTTTTCTTCCCACCATGAACTGTTTCCCCACTGCCATCCCCCTCTGCCTTAGAGCCAGATGTTAGTGAACTGAACCCTCTACAAACCGTGAGCCAAATAAACTTTTCCTCCTTTAACTCTGATGTTGGGTATTTTGTCTCAGTGATGAGGAAAGTAACTAAGACACAACTAATTTACCAGAATGCTCAAGGGAGAAGTAAATTTTGAGAGCATAGAAGACTAATTCAATGAAATAATAGCAGGAGTTTTCACAAATCATGGGAAACATAGACATCCAGGGACACAAGGAATTCCAATTCTCGAGTAGATATTACCACAAAACAATCTCTTTAAGACCTATAGTTAAATAGTTAAAAACACAAGATATGGAAGTAATACTAAAATCTGTAAGAGAGAAATGCCTATTTACATTTAAAGGCAAACCATTAGATTAATGAGTTTCTCAGCAGTAATGCTGAAGTCCAGGATGACGTTAAATAATGTATTTTAAGTCATACAAAACAATAACTTTCACCCACAATGACTAAACCCATTATGGCTGCCCTTCATAATTGAAGAAGTAAAGACCTTCCAAAATAACATATAGTAATGGAATTCATGACCACTAGATCAGCATAAAAAAGATGGTAAAGGGGGCCAGAGATTTAGCTCAGTGGTTCCAGCGCCTGCCTCACAGGCGCAAGGTCCCTGGTTCAATCCCGGTAACCACATACAATGCTGGGTGTGGTGACTCATGTCCACGAGCAAACAATACCACATAGCACAGTGCTGGGCGTGGTGGCTCATGCCCGTAATCCCAGCACTCGGGAGGCAGAGACAGGAGGATTGCTGAGTTTGAGGCTTGCCTGGGTTACATAGAGAGCTCAGGGCCAGCCTGAACTACAAAGCAAGACCCTGTCTCAAAAAAAAAAAAAAAAAAAAAAAATGGTAAAGGAAGCTCACAAAGGGAAGAAAGAGAATCAGCATCATGAAAGCACCTGTAAAAATTTAATTCCACTGGAATAGTAGAAACTCAAGTGAGAAAAAGGGGGAAAAATCAAACGTTATCAACACAGTAAACCACCAAACCTCAAAGATGAATGATAGGGAAAAAATGAATAAATAATACTCAAAACAACAAAGGAAAAACCCAAGATTATAAGCACAAGTCCATACCTTTCAATAACATCTCAGAATGTAAATTGTCCTAATTAGCCAATTAAAAGACAGACTAATCGAATGGATTAAGAAGCAAGACCCAACATAAGATAGTTGGGACTATTTTATGGTAAGAAACTCACCTCACCTGGGCAGACATATGTAGAATTAAAGTGGAAAGATGGAAGATGGTTTTTTAAAACCAACATGAAATTTCAAAATTCCTTTCATCAAAAAAAGTAGGACTAAAATATACCAAAACTTGTGGGATAAAACAAAAGCAGTAGTGAAAGAATTTTATAGTAATGAGTGCCTACATAAAAAATAGAACTCAAATAACCCAATAAAGATCTCAAGATCGTAGAAAAACAAGAACAATTTGAATTCAAAATCAGCCAACCTCCTGGTGTTCTTCAGAGATTCCCTGAATTAGACTGAGATGGCTAGATCATTATAATCCCACATAAACCAGTCATTAAGTGTGTACCACCAGGAGAAGTACTATAGTTTGGATCTCAAGTAGTCCCCAAAGGCCCATCTGTTACAGAATTGGTCCCAACCCATGGTGCTATAGAAAGGTACTAAAAATCTGTAAGACATTGGGACTGGCAGGAAGTCTTAGGTTACCTGGGTATTCCCTCAAAGGGAAATGTGACACACTGTTCTCTTCCTCTCTGTTCTTGCTTATTTGCCGCCATGATGTAAGCAGCTTCCTTTTTCACACATTCCCTGATACAATGTACTGACTTGCCTCAAACCCAGAAGCAACGGGGCCAATCAACCATGGACTGAAACTACCAAATGGTGAGCCAAAATAAACCTTTCTTCTGTTCAAGTTATTAACTTCAGATATTTTCTTGCAGTAACAGAAAGCTGGCAAACACAAAAAGTAACCTTAGGGGATATAACTCTTTGCCACTGATACAATCTCTGAAAGGGTGGACTACTAAAGACTATGGTTACACTCACACCAAAAGAGCAACAAATCTTTCACTGAAAAAAATATGAGTAGTTATCACAGCCAACGTAAATTAACCTTTCAGAAACAACGATACACCTCTTATGAGGGCTACTAATAAACCTCTAAATAGGAAGTTTAACAATTTCACATCGATTCTCTTCTTACATGAAAATTTCTAACACTTTGGTGTTGTTAATCAACTATTCTGGCTTCAAAACTTCCTGTGCTTCTGCTACAGCTCACTCTCACCTTTGTACTACTACCATTACTTTGAAAGTCAGTACCTCTATCTTCCTCACTGAGCCATTCAATTATAGCTGCCATTCCATCCACCCCAACTTCCATCTGAGCCACCTTTCTTTTTTTTTCTCTATGTTCTACTTCTCTCTGATTGAGCTATCTCATCCACTTTCATGTCCCAGTGATTAGATGACTTCCACAGCTATACCTCTCTTTTGAACTCCAGGTATATTTCTAACTGCACAAAAAATATGCACAACATAAACATCTTACTGTCTCCTATTCAACCTGTCTGTATTAAACAGCTTGGGATGCCATAATAGTATACTTCATTGTAGGTGGCTTAAATAACTAAAATTTATTTCTTTACACTGCTGAAGGCTAGAAGTTTAAAATCAATAGGACTGTATGTCACAAGGGTCTCTCCCTTTGGGTTACTGATGGCCTCTTTAGTCTTGTGCTCTCACATGGTCACTTTTTTGGGGGGAGCGGTGTTTGCTTTCTCTTCCCCTTTGACATGAGCAACTTATAGCAGAGTAAAGGATGTAATATATCAGGCAACAGATTGATACTGCCTTTTGAATACACAGTTTATTTTAATGCAAACTTTTACTACATAAGGCACACATTATCAGCTCTAAGGTCCTGATCTCATATGACTATAGTCACAGTCACTCATATGACTACGAAACAAAATTGAGCCTGGGTTACTTACTGAACAAAGGTTTAGGTCCAACTCAAGGGAGGGAAAGGAAGCTGATCCAAGGGAGGCCATACAGAGTCTGTGTCGCTTGAGATTTGACTGCGTGGCGTGGCGTATGGGCAGATTTGCTCAGTTGTTTGTTGAAGATGGTCTTATGTAATTTGCAGTTCTGCAGTATCTCTTTTTATGTGGTTCCTGCGCTGGTGTCCACCCATATTATCCTCTGTTTCAGCTATGGTAGTCGAAGCATCTGTTCTTGGGCTGCGGTAATTGGGTGTTGACTGTAACCAATCAGCTTCTTTGGGTGTTGCTGTCTTGGAATTCTTCACTTTTGCGGCCAGCACTCTATGATGTCATTGCATACTTAGCCTAACAAACTCAATGTTCTTTATACTTTTCCTATAGGGACACCCGTCTTATTGGGTTAATGACCCAACATTAAGGTTTCATTTAACCGTAATTATGCCCTTAAAGTCCTTATTTCCAAATATAGTCACATTGTAGGTTAGAGCTTCAATATATATATGAATGGAGGAAAGGCACAATTCAGGCCATAACCTTCTACCTTTGGCCTTCAGAATTTATATCCTTCTTTGTTTACAAATACATTTCTATCATTCCAATTCCAACAGCCCCAAAGTTTTAACTCATTCCGACATTGATTCCAAGTCTAAAGTTTACATAAATCAGATATAAATGAGATTTGAGATATATTCATTATGAGGAAAAACTCTCCTCCAGCTGTGAATCTCTGAGGTCAGAGAAGTTATATGGTTCCAACTTGTAATTACGAGACAGTTACAAGTTAGATATTCCATTCTAAACAGGGGGCTTAGGAGGAAGAAAGAGATGGTGGATCTCAATCCAGTCCAAAACCTAGCAAGTCATGTTCCCTTGGAATTGAAGGCTTGAAAATAATCCTTGCTGAATGGATACTCTGCTGTCTGTGCCCGCTGGGAAGGCCACATCACTTTATGGTCCTAAGCAGAGCCTCTGTCCCTTCACCCAGCATACAAACCTCACACACACATTTTTCAGCATGTTCCTATGTCATTTAATCTTACTTATCAACTTGACTGAATTAAGAGACTCTTGGAATAAGTGAAATCAATAGATCACAGATG
>PVIC010028543.1:12426-23236 GCA_004025085.1 Thryonomys swinderianus
AATGTGATGAGGGGAAGGAATAAATATGATACAGAAAGAAAATAAAAGAGCATGTATAAAGGGGGTGAGGAGGGGTGGGTGGGTAGGGATATGGGTAAAAATGAGAATTAACTTGTGTCATATACTGGTACAAATTCCCCAATGTTATACATGATTTTGATATGTATATAAATTGTACCAATAAAGAATTCAATTTATTTTAAAAAAAAGAGACTCTTGGAGAAGTGACTGGATGATGGGGCCCCTGTCCTCATAAGTGGACCAATCTACTGATGTTCACAAATTGGTGGTATCTACTGGTATAAGCTCACTTCTATTCTCAGTTTCTGCTGAAATGGCTGAATACTCCATGGAGAATCTCCTCATGGAGTGAATGTCTACTCACACCCTTGATGTTATCTCCAGAACAAGCCTTCTCAACTTTTGCAATATACATAAACAGAATCTTTCTAACCTTACTGGGTTTTTTCTTAATGCTTCCTTCAGTAACTTTCTTGCAAACAACTGAAAAGCTAATTCATGGACTTACAGTATTCCTGAGGCATTTGGGGTGTTATGGGTCTGCAAGGAAAGAAGCCTAAATTTAACCAAGGGAATGCTGATGTAGTTCACCTTGGGTAACTTTGACTGGCTCTGAAAAGTTGCTGATGAGGCTCTGCGGAGAAAGGAGTCCTTCTCCACTGTTGGTGGGAATGTAGTAACCACTGTGGAGATCAGTGTGGAGATTCCTCCAAAAACTAGGATTAGAGGTTCCATTTGACCCTGCTATTCCCCTGCTAGGAATATTCACAAAAGAATTAAAAGATTCATATCACAGTGACATATGTGCACCCACGTTCATAGCAGCTTAGTTTGTGACAGCTAAATCTTGGAAAGAACCCAAATGCCCATCAACTGGTGACTGGATAAAGAAAATGTGGGGTTTGGGGGGGGGCTGGGGATTTAGGTCAAGTGATACCTCACTGACCTTGGATACACAAGGGCCTGAGTTTGATCTCTGGTACTGCAAATAAATAAATAAATAAATAAATAGATAGATAGATAGATAGATAGATAGATAAATAAATAAAAAGAAAAAAGTTTGGAAAAGATGTGGGGTTTTAAATGGAATATTACTCAGCTATAAGAATGATAAGTTTGAGTCATTTATACTCAAATGGACATACCTCAAGGACATATTCTTATATGAAATAAATAGGTCACAGATGTATAAATACTGCAACTTTTCTATGGTATGAGAAACTGAAGATATAAATAATTTCTAAAATGTAGGATAGATATTGTGAAATAGAAAATATTCAAAGGGAAAAAGGGGGCAGGGGTAAGTAAAGAAGGGAAAGAAAACATTTGATGGTTAAAAAGAATGAAACAAAGCATATGTATGTAGGGTGTAGGGAGGTTGTAGGGTAGGCAGGGGAACGGGAAAAAATAAGAATTAAGTCATGTCTTGTACTGCTATAAATTCCCAATGTCAATTATCATCATGATGTGTCCATAAATATACCAATAAAATTACTTTTTAAAAAGCTGTGGTCTTCTCAAAAGTACAGTTTTTAGTTATGGGTTTTAGTTCATCTCCTTCCTACTCATCTTTATTTCTTCTATCCTACTTCAGTTAAAAGAAAACAGACACTCATCCAACAGAGATCAAACGTCGGCGAATTTCTTAGAAACAAAATAACACAGAGGATTGTCCTAGAATGTAAGAAAAGTAAACAAAATAAGCCAGACCTCATGGTGGCCAGAAGGTCCTCAGGAACTGACACTACATGAGGGTCACGCAGTCTCTCTTCCATCGTACCTCTGCTTTATGCCTTCACATCACAGAATCTCATTTTCAATCCACCCACTACTTTGCGCATAAACTTTATGGCTGTCTTCAAAAAGCTCTTTGCCATAACCAAATGATTCAGTTCTTGCAATTCCATATTGTCGGTGACTGGACTGAACTGGTCCAGCAGGTCATTCAGTGCACTGAGGGGGAGGGTGGGTGGACTCACTTAGGCAGTCTGGGTTCTTCTTGCACCAGAGATTCTAATTGGGAAGCAGTTCTCAAGGGAAGAGGGTGCAGGTAGGCAGGCATTTTACACTTCCCTACTAAATGTCCGTTACATCAAAGAGTCGGAAATGTTTCTTAGAGGAAGAGAATGAATAGCTTTTCCCTTTAAGGGCATGCTTGGTAGCCTCAAAGTCCAAGATAATGAAAACTTGCATAGCCTATAGAAGGAGAATCTCATTAGCCTGTGACTATCACTCTTGCATGGCACTCACAGTAGGCTGGCCTTTGGAAAGAGCTTAGCTCAGTGCTGGCATATGATAAGCACTCATAAACCTTAGCCATTGTTAATTGTAGAGACTGAAAAGGCTGCATGGAGGAGTATTTGGATACATAGACTCCCTCAACATGGAGTCTTCCTATAGAATCTTCAGGCCCTAAAAACTCAGGATGGGGCAGGACCTTAAAAGGAACTAGTAGCTTCTTGGGGCCTTTCGTGAAATGATTTTTGTGTGGTTATTGTTTAAATAGCTGACTTATCAGCTGTTTGGGAGAAAGGCCATTTTTAGATCCCAGTGTTTTGAACATAGAGTTTTAAAACCCAGGGATCAAGTGTGTTAAAGAGGTTACATTCTGTGCACGCTACCTCAAGGGGAGCTGAAGGCAAAGAGCTTTCCCTAGGGCAAGCAGATTGGCTCTTCCCCCTCTCAGCTGGCTGGTGGGAAGCAGAGGGATGGAATGCAACCCCTCCGGAGCCCCGCTGTTGAGCCAGGCTGGTGTTTGACACAGGAAGATGAGAGCCTTGGGGCCATTGCCCAGGAAGACTGACTCTGCCAGAGGACAAAGAACCCGTAACATAAGCAATTAAAAAACTGAGACGTTTCAGAACACTCCAAAGGCCAGAGGAATGTAGGTCTGAATAAAGAAGAAATCTTTGCTGCTGAAGGGAGAAGCCCGGGACCTGAAAAGGCCACTGTATTACGCTGGAGCTGTAAATTCTGGGCTCCATTAAGGCAACTATGACGACCAGGTTCAAGGGTACATTCTGAGGGCTGGCACACTCCTAGCACACTTGTTGCTTCAAAGGTTTATCTGAACCAGCCCACATTTATTCAAGGATTCGTGTCTTCATCCATTCATTGTACCCATTAACGCTTTCATCTACTTCTCCATTCAGGAACTGCAAAAAGTTTAGAGACTTCTAGGTGCTAGTATTACTCCAGCTCCTGTGGGACAACTGGAAATGTCTGCAGGAATTGCCCAAGGTGCTCTGTGGGACAAAATTGTCCCTGGTTGAGTATTATTTCTGTGAGAATACAGACGTTTCATTGAATTTCTTTGAGAATGATGGTTTCAATCTGAAATCAAAAGGACTTAAGCTTTTCCATGGATAGAAGGACCTGAAAAAACTAAACCAGACTTGAACCGGGCATGTCCAGTGTGAGAAGAAATGGGAAAGAAGAAATTGTAACAAACAGTAATTCAATTACTTTTACTCATTTGTGTCCAAAAATAACTTTGGAAAAACTAAGCATCCTTCAGATATTTTATTTGACTTTAAAGTTTTTCTTCATGAATTTTAACTTTTGCTTCAAAGGTGCAATTTTCATCTTGATAAAGATATTGTCATTTTTAACATGAGTGTTCCATATCCAAGGCAATCCAAAAATACATATATGGGACTAGGGATTTAGCTCAGTGTTTCCAGCGTCTGCCTTGAAAGCTCAAGGTCCCAAATTCAATCCCTGGTACCACATATCACAGTGCAGGGCATGGTGGCTCACACCTGTAATCCTAGCATTCGGAAAGCAGAGGCACGAGGATTGCTGTGGGTTCAAGGTTAGCCTGGATTACATAGCGAGTTCAGGGCCAGCCTGAACTACAAAGTGAGACCCTGTCTCAAAAATTTTAAAAACACATACACAAAAACCAAATGTACTTATATAAACTTTTCAACAGTCAGAAATATTTCACTGTTCCTTTTTCTTCTTAAATCTAGATTCTACTTCTGTAGAATCTCTGTCTCTGTCTCTCTCTCTCTCTTTTTTTTTTGAGACAGGGTCTCACTGTGTAGTTCAGGCTGGCCCTGAGCTCACTATGTAGCCCAGGCAAGCCTCGAACTCAGCAATCCTCCTGTCTCTGCCTCCCGAGTGCTGGGATGACAGGCATGAGCCACCATGCCCGGCTGGTATGCCTGGCTGGTAGAATCTCTTTTTAAATTTCTTTCTTTCTTTTTTTTTTTGTGGTACCAGGGTTCAAACTCAGGCTCTTGTGTGTTCAAGGTTGGCGCAGTACCAATTGAGCTAAATCTCTACCTCTTCTTTTTAAATTTCTTAATGTGTTGTTTGAAAAATGTTATTAGACCTTGTTTGCAATACATAATGATTACATATATTGTGGAAAATTGGTACAAGTATATATCATATCTCTATTTTTTTTGCTTTCCTCTCCACCACCCTTTTTGTTCTGCCAGCATCAGATTCATTTATT
This sequence comes from Thryonomys swinderianus, assembly GCA_004025085.1. Classification (NCBI taxonomy): domain Eukaryota; kingdom Metazoa; phylum Chordata; class Mammalia; order Rodentia; family Thryonomyidae; genus Thryonomys; species Thryonomys swinderianus. The sequence goes on from PVIC010028543.1 coordinate 16,913, forward strand.
TATAAATCCTTCTAAAGTAAATGATCCTAGATACATATTAACAATGAGATCAATAGAATCTTGCATTACTGTATTCTTATGTTTGAAATTCTGACTGCCTACGATAATAGCACTCAACAACAAAAATATGTACAGAAATCAAAATTTAAAATGTTTAAACTGAGGGAGGGAGAGTTTAGAAGAATCTGATCAATGGGCTGTAGACAGGAGCACTACACTAGATGCTATTGCCCAGTGGGCATATGTAGGTAATGGTGATGCACTGTATGTTTCAGATCTAAAAGAAAGGAATTTTGAATGCTCTTCCCATATAATATAACAAATGTTTGAAGACAGAACTATGTCTACCATGATTTAAACATTACACAATACATGCATGTATCCAGCCGTCATCTTAACTGATGAATTTATTTATTTATTTATTTATTTATTTATTTATTTATTTATTTATTTATTTATTTATTTTTGAGACAGGGTCTCACTTTTGTAGTTCAGGCTGGCCCTGAGCTCACTATGGAGCCAAGGCAAGCCTTGAACTCACAGCAATCCTCCTACCTCTGCCTCATGAGTGTTGGGATTATAGGGGTAAGCCACCACGCCTGGTCTTGTGGTGTGTGGTACTGATTGCTGATGGGCGTGAATCACCATGCTCAGTATTGTTGTATGTGGTTACTGGGGATTGAACCAGGGACCTTGAGCTTCCTAGGCAGGCACTGGAACCACTGAGCTAAATCTCCTGCCCTAATTTTTATGTTTTCATATATCTGTTAAAATAAATTTAAATTAAAAATCTAAATGTGTGTATCCATTGGATTGTAGGTACCAAAATTTCTCTGGTGTCAAATTATTATGAAAATTATTAGTGGTAGCCAACTGATGAAAATACCATAAATGTGTTACAAATTGTGATAAATAACTTACACTTTTTAAACTATGATTTTTTGGGGAAAAATGTCAGGGAAATGAATGAGGCTTTTTCATTCAATCAATTCATGTACCAAAGACAGCTGTTGCTTATTGCTGGAATGAGATAAGACTCAATATTGATTGTATTCTATTATTTTTCATTTTTATAGATATAAGTACAAAGAAACCTTATTCTTGTAATTATAATTATATTGAATTAGAAGTTTTGTTAAAACGACATCGCTTGTTTTTGAAAATCCTTTACCTGGTACGTGTCCCTTCGAGTCACACCCTTGTCATCATGGAGGTAGGTGCAGAATCCGTCAAAAAATGCTACGTACTTCAGGAGAAGAGAAATAGTATGATAGTTTTCAATAGAAGCTGCTACCCCTGGAGGATGTCATATAGGGCAGAAAACCCACCACACTGTTGGCGCTTAGAGAAGAAATTGGGAACATAAGTGCAGCGATCTCAGTGACCCAGGCTACCTGAGCAGCAGCTGGCCGGGCTAATAAAGGTTGGGAAGCCAATGGCCACCACTTGGAGCACCTCTTGCCATTGCAGAGGTCAAGGTGACTTGTACTAATCTCAGGTAACTCAATAGATTTAGACAAATCTTTCTTTTCCTGAAGTGTGTGTAGTTTTCCTGGTGGATTCTGCTTGTTTTTATTATGGTAAAATGAGCATCACAAACTGTACCACCTTGGTCTCATGAGCGCACCATGTGCCACTGCGTACATTCACACTGTCGTGCAATCAGCAGCAGCACCATCCGTCTCCAGAACTTCTGCATCTTCCCCAAATGAAACTCCTTGTTCACAGGTCTCCATTCCCTGTCCTAGTCCCTCAGGACTAACATCCTACTTTCTGTCTGTATGAATTTGCATTTTTTGGTGGGGGGGTACCAGGGATGGAACTCAGGCCCTTGTGCGTCCAAGGTTGGCATGGCCCCAGTTGAGCTAAACCCCCAGCCTGTCTGTATGAATTTGGTTACTATATGGACCTTGTATAAGTGGTATCATGCAATATTTGTTCTCATTTTTAATTTGTGGCAAGTATTTCTCTAAGTATTTTTATTGTACTGCCTGTTTGCAGTACATAGCGTTTATATTCTTTGTGCAGAGCTGGTATGTCTAGAGAACTCATCTTAATTCTTTTTTTCAGCAGCTTTCCCACTCCTGTCACCCCCCTCCACCTTTTGGTTCTCATCTTTGAGTTTCCTCACTTAGTATAATGCTAAGTTTCTTCTGTGTTGTAGGTCATGTCAGATCTCTTTACTTTTCATGGCAGAGTAATTTTCCATTGTATGCATATAGCATATTTTCTTTACCCATTCTTCTCTTGGTGGACGCTTGAATTGCTTCACCTTTCAAGTATTCTTAATAATGTTGCTGTGAACATAGGTGTTTGAGAAAATGTGTCTTCAATTCTGCGGTGCATATAGCTAGAAGAGACTGCCGGATGATATAAATTAATTTTTAATTTTTGCAAAAACACAGTGCTGTCTTCATAGTTGCTGTGCCATTTCATATTCCCACTATCAGCGTACAGGATTTACATTGAAATACATTTCTAATGATTAATCAGCTAGCAATAAATACAACTACTTCAATTTGTTGAAAGCAAAGAATTAAACATCACCTCCTTGCAAAGAGATTTGTTATTCAGTCCTGATGACAGTCATCCACTTTTTTAACATCAGCACTGTATTTCAAATTGCTTCTGTGTTTGTTTTCTCAGAAGTGTTTACATTCCCAGGGAAATGCACCATAGGGATAGCCAGTGGGTGAGACCCCGCCTTTCCTTAGTTATGTAAAGAAGGCTGGTGGAAAACACTGGCTTGATGTTTCCTTTGCGAAGATTCTCTCAAGCAGGAGTTTTAGGGAAAAGTATACTGCGTCTCATGGGGAGAGCTTGACAAGACGGAGTAGTGCTCTACCACAGTGCCTCGCATATGATAGTGTGTACCAGAACCTCTTGAAGAGCTTGAGAGGACAGGCTGAGAACCACGCCATGGTTTCCAACTCAGTTGATCTGAGGCAGGGACACAAATCAGCATTGCTCCTAAGTTCCCGGGTGGTGCTGCTGATGCCAGGCGTGTCATCTTGTTGGGACTAGCTGCTCTAAGTTGCATTCAGTAATCAGAAGAGTCCATCTACAGACCTCTGTCACTGTCTAATTGCTTCTTTTCCAAATTCGTCACTCATTAAGGTGTAGTTGGTATGCAAAAACCTGAACACAATTAATGAATACAATTTGAACAAATACATACATTTCTGTTACTGTCATCATGATCAAAGTCAAAATATATTCATTTCTTCCTAAAGTTCCCTTGTGTCCATTTTGTCTGTCTGTGTGAGAGAGAAGGAAACTTAGCGTAGGATCTACCCACTGAACAGATTTTTCTAGTTTTTATTTCTATTAGTGTGTCTTTATAGTACATAATGGCATTGTGAGGAGTTGGAACATGAATGTCAATCACCCTATTTCTTTTTGTTATCCCCCACCCCTTCCTCCTTCTGTCCATCTCTTGGTCCTCTTCCTTTTTATTTTTTCAAAAGAGCTAGCTCTGTATTTATTTTTATATTTCATCTAGTTTGATCTTTAATTAATTTGTTTTAGGTTTCTCATAGATTTCAATTGCAGAAAAGCCATTACACTGTATATCAGATCACCACAATGTACTTACCTTTGCTTTTGTGTGTTTTCTTGCCCAGTGCTACGTATGGAATTCAGGCCCTCTTGCATAGTGAGGGACACTATTTATCCCCAGACTAAACTGTCTCTTGGATAACAGTCAAGCTTACATTCACAGGACAGCAACTCCCCATGTTTCCTTCCCCTTGGCAACCACCATTCTGTACTCAACATCTATAAAGCTATACTTAGGTGTGTTTTCCAGAAAAAAAATGTGTTGCCAACTTTTTAATCTCTAGAATGTGTTTATTAGTCCTTTTTTTTTTTTCTCCAGTACTGGGAACCGAACGGAGGGCCTTTGCCCTGAGCTAGATCCTCAGGGGTGCTTTGCAGACACAGGGTCTCCCCATGTTGCTCAGTTGCCTGGGCTGCACTCACATGCTCAGTTCTTCTGCCTGCATTTGTTCTTCTGTATGTGACTTGTTGCACTCGGCAAAATATTTCCCATGTGCATCCATGTCATCCCACATGGAAGGGCTTCCTTCTTTTGATGACTGAATAATGTTCTAGTACATGTACTAATGACATTTTTATACCCATTTGTTGTAACTGACTGATTCTTACCCAAACATGTTCCCACACTGCGGTACGACCAGGAATTTGTGTGACTTAATTCTTGGCTGCTTTGCTTAACAGTACAGGGGAGAGATTCTGCCTTTGTTATTGTTGTTTTTCAGGTTATCTTATCCCTTTCCCTCCCCCACTCTCTGAGAGGCCTTTCCAAGGAAGAATTAGGTCTCGCTTCTCTATTATCTGCTGCAGGTGCTTGATAGCTATGAAAATAAATGGCACGATTATCTTCTCATAAAAAAAAGTTGTGACTGATACACGTATTAATGTTTCAGACAGGAAAACATGGGCATCATTTCTTTGGATCACAACACTATTTATCTCTTGGAGGGAAATTCAGATATAAGCGGGGAAAATATAAAAGGAAATATAGTGGGTGCTACGTCTTTGTCTCGGTGTCTTTCCAAGTGTCTTGTGCTCAGAGGCGGGCTCCGGGGAGATGGCGGGGTCACGGGAGTGGGACCCTCAGCGGTGGACTGGTCCACGGAAGGCTCCGTAGCCGGCTGTTAGCGGTGGGATCTAGTCGGGTGACGTGGGTAGCTGGGGACGCGTCCCGCGGGGAAATCTTTCCAGACTGTCCCTGCCCTCTCGGCCTGCTGGCTGCCAGGCCACGAGCAGCTTTCTTCTGCGACGCCCCTCTGCCATGCTGCCGCTTCCCTGGGGCCAGCCGACCGTGAGCCCAAATGCGTCTCTCCTCGTGCAAGTTGTGATGCTGGGCGTTTCGTCTCCGCAGCAAGGACAGCGACTAAGATCGAAGAGAAACAGGGCTTGATGGAGGTTGGAAAAGACAGGCCAACGTGCAGATCCCAGCACACTACGCTTTTGAATGTTTCCCAGGTAGTTAGAGAGATGAAAGTGGAGCTCGGGAGAGACATCAAAGCTTAGGCAGAGACCTCAGGATTCATCCCATAGAAATGCTAACTGGAGGGCAGTTGCTACTTGGGGGAGTTGGGACGGGATCACTGCAGCGAAGCAGTAGAAAAAGGGGATAAACACTTCGGAGCTAAGGACTGACAAGTGGCAGCCGCTGGGATTTATTCAGTCATTTCACAGGTACTTTAGTTTGTCTGTTTGGAGTTAGGTTACGAGTTTCGTGGGTTCATCCAGGAGATACAGGAAGATAAATGAAAATAAGAAAGGAGCCATAGGGGGGAAAGTAAAAAGCTGTGCAGTCTCAGGGAACAGAGCATTTCAAACTTGGGACATTGTATAGACGCTAAGTTCCAGAAAGGTCAGAAAAGAAGAAACAGAGAAAAGGTTCTGAGAACTGCTTATCACCATGCTCATGAGGCAAGCTCTGCTTGATCGTATGCTCAGCCCTTCCCGCCAGCACAGTCTCCAGCTGGGGCGCATGGGAAAGGACTGACACCGCCCGACACTTTCCCGTTCCCGTGGGCAGAACACTTGGTGCCGGTGATCTCTCTGCAGCTTTGGAAAGAAAACTTTCCCAAGATGCTTGCATTCGAGCGACATCTGCAAGGGCTGTGAGGGAGCTTACTCACCGGAGGGTGCACTTTGACGCGGCCCTTTGAAGCTGCATTTCCAGACTCTGCCTAATTACCCGAGTCAGTGACTCAGCACGCGACTCCTTAGGAAGCCAAGGATTCCAGGAAAGCCTTGCAAAAGTTCCAGTCCGCTCCCAGCCCGAGCCTCCTGCGGCTCCTCAGACGGGAGCCTCCAGTGTGATTCAACTGGAGAAGGCAGAAAACAAACATAGAAGACCAAGCTACCTGCACGAATGGGCCGGAATTCACAGGCTCTGGGTCTGTTTGGACCAGCTAAGGGACATCTCAGCAAATGAAACGGGTATGTATTCATGCCATGCTGACCGCTAGGAAATATTTCTTCCTTCCAAAGTAATGAAAAAATTTGCCTTTATTGTTTTTTTTTAATTTTGCTCATTTTGATCTTCTTATGAATTAAAAAGCTGCAGTTTTCTATTCAGTGATCAGGTTTCTAAAATGCCTCTTATGAAAGGGATTACTAGGTGTGGGGTGTAGGGTCAGGGAAATGGGGGCGGAAAGGTGAGGAGAAGGGGGACTGTATGGCCAGAGCTTGATATGTCTTTGGATATAGCTTGATATCTTTGGAAAGGTTACAGTGAAACCCATTCACTTGCACAATTAGTGTGGGCTAGTAATTGTAATAGCT
>PVIC010028544.1:0-23136 GCA_004025085.1 Thryonomys swinderianus
AAGAAAGAAAGAAAGAAAGAAAGAAAGAAAGAAAGAAAGAAAGAAAGAAAGAAAGAAAGAAAGAAAGAAAGAAAGAGAAAGGAAGAAGGAAGGAAGGAAGGAAGGAAGGAAGGAAGGAAGGAAGGAAGGAAGGAAGGAAGGAAGGAAGGAAGGAAGGAAGGAAGATGGGCAGGGAAAAAGATCAAGAAGGGAAGAAGAAAGGAGAGAAGAAGGGGGAAAGGAAGGAAGGAAGGAAGAAAGAAAAGGGGAAGGGAATGGCAAAGGAAGAAAAGAAAAAGACCTATGAGCTGTCAATGTTGCAACCTAATCAGTCACACTATTCAGGTATTTTATAAGAAGCCATACTATACAGGTGATGTCAGTAGCACTCATTTAAAAATTAAAAAAAAATATTTGACAAATAATTTAATATAATACTTTGTGGCAACACATTTCCGGAATAAGACCTATCTGGAAAACAAGTTCTAATGTGATGTCAGGAGATGTCTTGTGAAATGGGGCTCACGTGCAGGAGCTGTCTCTCCTAGAATCATGCTAGAACTTATTTTGGGGGTTGCTCTTATTTCCAGGGAAAGAGGGTAAGTAATGGAAAAAAGAAGAAACGAAGGAAGGAAGAGAAAGAGGGAAGTAAGGAATAGGGGAATAGTGAAGGGAAGATTTTTGTTTCAAAAAGAGAAATTTTACTTGAAAATGAATCCATCCTTGTGGGCCCAGCAGCAGCAGTTTCCAGCACCCGGATCGCTGCTTCGAGGCAGGAGCCCATTGTGCGCCGCGGGTTGTACCAAGGTTGGTGTTTACCCCAGGACATCAGCAGACCCGGAGGGCCAGCACGGGAGCCCCGATAAAGCAGGAGGGAGGGGAGCCCTGAGGCCCAGCGCTGGACCCGAGAGAGCACCGGACCCGCGTCCCTGCCCGGCTGGGTGGGGAAACGCTGGACGGCCCTGACATAGACAGAGGCTCGGCACTGCTCTGCCTCCATTCAGCGCCGTCACTGAGAGCCAGGGTGCGGCTCTCTCACAGGGGACAATCACAGAGTTCAAAGTGGGAAACCGAGTAGGAAATTCCCCTTTGGAAAGGGGAATGAGGAGTCTGGTCAAATGCCAGGGCAGAGGCCGAGCAGACTTGACCCAAGGCACCCCTGGCCGCTGCCTCTCTGCACCTCAGTGCGGGCTGGTGAGAGACACGGGGACAGGCCTGTTCAGTTTTGCAGTCTTTTCCATGATCGCTTCTCTCTTGACTGCGGAGAGCAGCAGCCTCAGCCGCCCTCTCAACAGCCTTCTCCTCAAAGCAAGGGGAGAAGGAGGGAAGAGGCAGGTAGAGGGACAGAAACGGGACGGTCCGTCTTCAAGACACAGGTGTGTTTTTCTGCTCTCCAGGGAATTTCTGGTTCAGAAATTTCTTATCCTGGCAGTGAGTCTGTGCATCTTCTAAGGTAGAAGGGAAGCAGCGCAGCGGAGAACTCGGGACAGCTCTAAAGTCACTGGAAACAGAGCCCGGGATTTAGCTCAAGTGGTAAGGTGCCTACCTGAAGTCACTGGAAACACCACGGATCTAGAGAGCCGTTGGCCAGTGGAGGAGGAAAGAGGAGGTCATTCCATGCTCTCCAGCTCTAGGGGGAACCGATCCCCAGTTCTGACACCGCACAACTCGCATCCAGCCCAGAGACAGACGAGTGCACCGGTGAATGTCTGATGACCAAATCCCCGCAGGGTCGGCAGGGGGCTCTCTGCCTCCTTACCTCATGGGCAGTTCTGATCCCAGAGGAGCGCCCCACTCGGGAAGGTAAGCACGGCACCGCAAGGGCCACAGGGCCGGCCCCACACAGGGCTAAGCCAGACCCCAAAAACACCCTGGGAGACATCAAAACACCATGGTCCGAGGTCTGAGGCAGGAGTCCAGGTGGGCCGAGGCTGCTTGAGCTGCCCTTTCTTGTCCTGTGCCTAACACCAATGCCACCTGCCACCCTGACCCACTTCCACCCTCCAGTGAACCTTCTGGCTCGCTGAAGAGCAGTGTGCTGTTGAAATAGCACATTGAAACTATTCACACTTGTTCCTTTATACCTGCCTTTTTTTCAGGCTCATCACTTTTATAGTCTAAATCTGCCTCACATGTTTGACAAATGTGCACAGTGACTTGTTCTAAGGTGCTCAGCATTTCGTAGGTTAGACCAGCATAGCCGCATCTTGAACAGGGCTTCTCTGAAAACACTGGGCAAAAACATGCCCTGAGAATGAATAACTGAACATGATCATCCACAGTAATAAAGCGAAACAAAAATAAAAGTTTGGGAAACAATTTCTATAACATATTTAACTACCCATTCAACTATTATTCAGTATTCCTGAGCATGATATTTTCCCTCTGAAAAAGTAATTCTCATTTTCCTTGACAAAGTTTGTGTAAATATGAGAAAACCTAATAGGAAAAGTGGGATTCACTGAGGCTTTTATTAATTCTTTGATGTGCTTCCGATTCATGTCTTGCATGGGTCACAGAGTGTGGGTACCCTGAGAACCACAGTGTAGCCCAAACATGTGTTTTACCAATCAATTTGATGAATTTCAACCAACAAGGTTTTTTTTTGGTTTGCTTGTTTGTTTGTTTGTTTGTTTGTTTGAGACAGGGTCTCGTTTTATATTTCAGGCTGGCCCTGAGCTCAGTATGTAGCCCAGGCAAGCCTTGAACTCAGCAACCCTCCTGCCTCTGCCTCCCGAGTGCTGGGATTACAGACATGACCACCAAACCCGGCACTGTGAAATATGGTATTGATTGCTGGTGGCCGTGAGTCACCACACCCAGCACTGTATGTGGTTACCGGGGATTGAACTCAGGACCTTGAGCTTGCAAGGCAAGTGCAGGAACCACTGAGCTAAATCTCTGGCCCAAGTTGTTTTTGTTTTGTTTTGTTTTGTTTTTGTTTTTGTTTTTTTGAGATAGGGTCTTGCTTTGTAGTTCAGGCTGGCCCTGAGCTCAGTATGTAGCCCAGGCAAGCCTGGAACTTAGCAATCCTCCTGTCTCTGCCTCCTGAGTGCTGGGATTATAGGCTTGAGCCACCATGCCGGGCTTTTTTTTTTTTTTTTTTTAATGAAAAAAAGAAGGGAGAAAGGCATACAAAACACTGGCATTAATCACATATTTCCAAGTAAGAATGTTTCATTGTGTTTGCTTCAATTGTTTGTGTACTGGCTCTTAATCTTGACGTTTCTCTGGATCTCATGAAAACGTGAAAGCTTCTGTCCAGAGAATACAGAAAATGGTAGTTTCTGTTAGATGGAGAGAAGTCACACTTTTCAGAATGAAAAAAAATCAGTCAAGGAGCTTGACTTCATGTAAAATTCATTGCAGCTTCTTAAGAAGAAACGGCATGATAAAAGAAAGTGTTTTTGAAGAGTCTGGCAGTGGTACAGGTGGTGACTTGTTGGGGAGAGGGCAAATATAGAAGCTGGAGTATTGCTGGAAGTTCTTAGAACAGAAACCAATTCTTGGTGTCTTACACAGGACGGGAAGTTTGCAGGTGGACTAAAGCACCACGCTCAGATGTGCTGGGATGGTTGGAAACCAGGCTCAGGAAATGAGCAGAACTAACCTGGAGCCTGGTGGAAACAGCTCCCATGCTGCTCGCTGACGTTCCCATAGCACAGATGCTGAGTCCTGGGTACTGCAGCGGACCAGGGTGCTAGAGCCTCCTGCATGACGCTGAAATGTCCATTGGTGCTGCTGCTGCAAAGACATTAGGAACGACTTCTACCTCAGTTCCCCACCACATCAGAGGGGTGTCTGGGATGGGGCTCCTCCTAGCCACATCCAAGTGGGCACCTGGCTTCCCACTGGTAGAGAGGCTGGGAAACCCCCAAAAGGAGCAGAAGCTCCTGGCTTCTGCAGCTGTGGCGAACACAGCTCCTTTTGGCTTCTGCAGCAGGGAGAGACTCTGTCTCCCATCAAGAGCCACACAGTGGCGAATTCTCTTGGCCGAGCTGGGCTGTTGAGCGCGCCAGATGAGGTAGCAAGAGCTTGAAGCAGGAGGATGATCAAGTAAAAGAGGTTGAAGGAAGGAAGCTGAGAGATTGGGGAAGAAAAGTTTGGTGAGAGAGTGAGTAGAGCTGATGAGCAGTGGGGAACAGAAAGAGCTCACCCCAGATTTCTGTCCTGGAGTCAATCAAAGAAATTTGTATGACTGGTGAATAGAAGAGCTGAGAGAAGAGCAAACTAGGAAAGATGATGATGTCATCCTAACGGAGATGGATGGATCGTGTGTGAGTTAGTGGCTGTGGTGAACGCAGCTCTACCAGTGAGGCTCGGCATCTGAGGTCACCTGTATCAGTACTGACCACAGGCCCTTGTCTTGCATGGCTCCTTTGCGTAAGGTCACCAGTGGGCTGCTATGCTGTGTTTGGGACTTCTGGGCTCAATGTTCCTTTTAGTAGTCTGTGCCCTGAATCCTTTGGATATTTATTTTTATATACATCTTATAGATTCAGCTACAAAAACTTTGAACAATGTTTTATTTCTTTCAAAATGTGACACTTAGAACCCAGAGGAATCACAATTCCCCTTAAGGCTTGGCATGTGGAAAGACACAAGGGTACGTGTCCAAAGTGAACACAGGAGCACAGAGATGCACAGGGTGATGAGTTCATGTGCCATTTCCTGCCCCCAGATGAGGCCCTGATCCACTTCTGTCACCGCCCATAGTCCTCTGTCCTCTGGCTAATACACAAACTTGCTCAACTGCATCGTGTCTGGCAACTTTTCATGACTTCAAACTTGGCAATTAAGAAAATGTAGTGGGCTGCGCTGAGTAGATTAAAAGGCAAGATCAGAAAGGGTTTAATTTCATCTTCAGCAGTTGACATCTCGAAGAATGGACCAAAGCCACTAAGCCTGCTAGAATATTAGTTCCATGGTGTCTCCTTTCCTAATTACTCCTCCCCTTCCTTTCATATGCAGAGCTCTTCTTAAGTGCTTCACATTTCCTAGCTTTTAAGATGAAAGCAAGATATCGAAGTCATACAAATAGTTCTAAAGCTCTCTCTTCCCATCTGGTATCATGATGTCTGTGCTCCCCAAGTTCCATTCTTTTCCTTGTAGCATTTCAGAAGCAAAGTGAGGAAGTTTAAATAAGAGAGCGAGTATTGAGGGGAATCTTTTCCAGTTCTGAGATGAAATAAAAGAAGACTAGAGATCAATTCTTTGATCAGTTTAAAATGAATTCAGATAATTTTTTTTCATGATTTAAAAATCATGCCAAAAAAAAAAAATCTGTGTAGACTTCAGTCTTCTCTTCCTCCTAATCACAGCTAAAGCTTGGTGATTCTTGCTGCCAACAAGTGTTAGTGATTGGACATTATATTCTTATATTACACCTTCCTAAATCGAAGAGAGATTTTTAAAATGTGACAGAAAAAACAGTCGCAGTGTGCTCAACTCCACAGACAAGAAATTGTGAGCCACGATGGGAAACTCTCTGTACCCTGGTCCTTCTGCCTGGGGTCCCCTCCTGCCGCTCTGCCACCTCATTCACCTCCACTTATCCCCCTCCTGGGTTTCAACTAGTGGCCACCTCCTGGGGAGGATTACCTGACACTGAGACCAGATCAAGTTCCCTGTTACCTTCTTTCTTAATACTCAGGCCCGTAGTCTATCAAGCGCAGCTGATTTCTTACTTCACAGGAGCCAGGAGTATACCTCTCTGGTTTGTTTACACGTTATAAGATATTTCACAGTGCTGGCATATGGTAATTATTCAATAACTATTTTGTAATTAATTTATTTGTCTTCTGTCAGGTTCCTACCTTCCAGTGCTAGCCTTCCTTCCAAACAGCTCTGTGATCATGAAAGATTTGGCTTCTTCCTGTTGGTTTCATTTTTTAATCTGTAAAGTGAATTTCTGAGACTGGCTAAGACCTTAGGAACTTCCACTTCAGATCACGTGCTCTTGAAAAGTTATATATGTAGACTTTTTTAAAAAAGTTAAGTGGGGCTGGAGGGTTAGCTCAGTGGTTCCGGCGCCTGCCTCGCAAGCGCAAGGACCACCCCGGCAACCACATATAATGCTGGGCGTGGAGACACACCCAACAACAATCAACACCACACCGCATACCACAATGCCGGGCGTGGTGGCTCACACCTGTGATCCCAGCACTCGGGAGGCAGAGACAGGAGGATTGCTGAGTTTGCGGCGGCTTGCGTGGGCACCATAGTGAGCTCAGGGCCAGCCTGAACTACAAAGTGAGACCCTGTCTCCAAAAAAAAAAAAAAAAGTTAAGTAATACTACAGTCTGCCTTTAAGAACATTTCTATGGTAAATTCTTACTGACAGATGAAGGTAAGACATCTCCTTACCAATTCGAAGATATCGGGATAGGAAATCTGATTATACTGAGCAGGGGAGAGAATGTTATTTTGAGACATTTGAATTTTTCCTCCATTCATTAGATTACCAGTTTTTAGGAAATTCAAACTTGGACAAATTGATGGAGACAGTTGCGGTTGGAGAGTAGCTGGCACAAAGAACTGGAACGCTCAACTGTGAGAAAAGGAGAAAGGGATATTTTCATTTACGTGTGTGATATATATGCTGCCTTTCTAGCAAGGTAGTGACCCCTTTTGAAAGCGAGCAGTTGTCTGCCCAAAATTTGATATCTTGGGATGTTGAAAACCAGATCTAAGGGAATTTTGAGCCTTCTCCATGCTTCTTCCTCCAACCCTGTGTTCTGCAATCTTCCAGCCAGGTTTTAGGAAGATGATTGCACTCACCCCGTCCCCTGAGTTGGACGCCTTTTTGCCCGGAGAGGAACCAGAAGAAAATACCTCATGCTGAGACTGGCTGATGTCTTTCATAAAAGTGTGTCTAAAAGAGTGACTGCAACCCGCCCACTTCTGCCCTGCGTGTCATATTGCTTCAGGACATTCATCATTCTCTTCCTTCCTCTGCTCTGGTTTCATCTCGTGGGGTTTTCATTAAAAGCTGATCTGAGGTGCAGAGGCCATGTCAGTGTTATGAATGGGGATGAGCAGTGATAACATCTCCTGCTACCCTCTGGGGTGGGGGAGGCGCTTGCTGGACCAGTGTGCTGGGTAAGGTGCAAACTCTGGCTGAGGCTGCTCCAGGAGGAGAGAGAGACAAGGTACCGCATTGCCAACCCTCTTGAGCTCAGGCTGGACCCAGTGTCCAGTTAGAGGAGTAAGAAGAACAGGAGGCTCACAGGGCTGTTCACCAAGGGAGGGCAGCGAGTGCACACAGAGGCACCGCTCCAGTTCAGCTCCCAGCATGCCCCGGGCCTGCAGGGCAGCTTCAGAGCCAACAATGACCCTCAAGGCCAAGGCAGAGATGCTTCTGAGCACTACACCTGGCCCCAGTGGCCCCATGTTACCCTCTCTTCTCCCAGCAGGGAGGATGAGAATTTGTTCCAACAGAACAAGGAAGAACTGAGGCTATGGAGTGGATCCGGACCAGGCAACGTGCTCCATGCCGCCGATACAGGACCTCTTTATTTGCACCATGACTCTATGGTATAAAAACTACTTCTAAGTTAGGAAATTAAGGCACAGAGTAAATAACTCACTCAAGGTCTCTGCTGGTGAGCAGTGGAGCTAAGGTTTGGACTCAGAATATAGGACTCCACAGTCCACATCCTAACTATATAGTTAAATCATCCCAAACTTTTAGCCAAGGAACCTGACGCCTCAGTATTTGTAGCTAGATTGACAGGCATTTAACTGACCTACTTCGGCAGATCAGTCACAATTGCTAACATTACTGCTTTGCTTCAGTTTATTTTGGCAGTACTGGAGGTTGACACTGGGGCCTTGCAAGCACTCTCCTACTGAACTACATCAACAGATTTTTTTTTTTTTAAGAAGGGTCTCACTAAGTATCTCAGGCTGGCCTTGAACTTGTGATCCTCTTGCCTCACCATCCCTAGTAGCTAAGATGACCACCATGTGCCAGTCACCTTGCCTATGCCTACATTACCATATCTTAGCACAAAAGTTTTCTCTTTAATTTTAGAGATATACTGAAATAACTAAGGAAGTAATTTACCCAGGATCAGAGATCAATTAAATGGCTTACAAATGAGATGCAGCCTGGTAAAATTTCTGCAGTGAGAAAAGCTTTATTGTTCCTGTGGCTGACATTTGTGGGCTTACCCAACCATAAGGAGGAAGTCTTGAGGCTTGGGGCCTTATTTTGAAAGATTACAGTCTCAGCATGATGGAGGGCTGAGTCTTGAATGAGCTCTGCCTCTGGAGATTTTGAAGAAAGTGCTACAATGGGGCCCCTGTTTCTCATTTCAAAACTGAGGGCTGTTAGAGGAGGGTACTCCTTTGTACTCACCCAGAGAGCTGATCCCCACCCAAGTGGTACTGGTTGAATTTTTCTAAGTTAGGGCCTAAATATTTGCAATACTTTTAAGCAGTCCTGGGTGCACCCTGAGAACATCATGTCTGATGACCTCTTACTTTCCTACTAGATCAAAAGTTCCAAGAGTCTGTAATAAAGAGACCCTGGACCTGGAGAGAAATAGTATATGTGGAATTTATGGGTAGCCTGGTTTCAGAATCCAGTAGAGAAGACTGTATGTACAAAACGTGTATGAGTCTCTTTGTATGTGTGTACACACATATTTGAACATATATTTGAACAATGTAAATTTTAACCACCATTTCTCTTGCCACGGACTGGAAAATATCTGTTTAGGAAAAACTGGCCTAGATAAATTAACCAAAAATCCCTGAGTCATTCTAATTTGATTTTAGCCTACTGTAGCAAACTATGGGGTGTATTGCTAAGAAACAGCTGAGGCCTGAAAGCTGTGAAAGAGCCTAAGCAGGAAAGTAGGGGAAAGATATTTGCTTTGTAAACGTGTGGCTTCACAGTCTTTGTTGGTGAGTCATCTTTGAATTAAGGTAGGACCATCTCTGTTTTGGTAAAGGGGAGAGGCAGGTAGGAAATAATGTTAGTATGTTCATTCAGCGGTGTATTAGTAAATATTTAACAACTGAAGAAAAAAGGCTCCAATTTGTAGCAATTGTCAGTTTTCCTAAAACCTTTATACCACCAAATGCAGAATTGAAAGGATACATAGAGTTGACTCCTGGGAATCATTAAAAACTGGCTAGCACATGTTTTAGGTTCACAAAACTGCATAGCAGAGAAATAAATTAATCAATCAGATTGATAGCCTCTGTTGTTGAGCTATCCAAGCAGCCAGAAAGCTCAGAATTGAGAAAAATGTAACAGCCACTTGCAGAAGGTCAGGCAAAAGCAGGAAAGAAATGAGGGAGGTAATTGTCATTTGTGCAATAAGTGCCCACAAGCTTTTTCGCAATGTATGAGGTTGGGAGCTGGAGAGCCATCTGCTGCAGCTTGGGCTGGACTGTAACCCCTTCCTTCTGTTGGTTTACAGTCTGATTTGGCTCAAGTCTGACTCTTGAGTGGTGCCCATGGTGACACAGGGGGATCCTTACCCAGGGGTTTACACCAAAGTAATTGTAAATGAATCCTCGGTAACAGTGAGGAGACCTAGTAGACAAGGTTGCTGTGACAGGGATCCTCTTGTTCCCAGCCTCTAAGGGAAAGGAGGAGCCTGTAACATCATCTTAGGGAAGGAGGAACATATCTCAGGTGTTGTCTAATCACTGACACAGAAGCGTTCTCCTACCATATTGGCACTGTGGGCCCATCACACTTGTACTGAAATAAAAACAAAACAACTTCAGGCCAACTGTTAAAAATTATTTGAATCCTTCCTGGGGTTTGACACCAAAAGAGAAGAATGAAGAAAAGCTTGATCTAAAATTCCTGTTCATATGTCAGTAGAAGAATTAGATTATAAGATGGTGCCACATTGCAGCATCTGCTACCTGAGACAGACAACAATGTGGTCTGATAGCCAAGCAACACTAATTTGAGTACTCTGTGTATTCATTAATTCACCAGGCATTTATTTAGGATCTTCTGAGTACTGAGCCCTGCAGGAAGTACTAGAGATACAACAGAGAATGAGAAAGATACAGTCATTCTCCTGATTATGCTTCAAATCAAATGGAAGGACTCAGGTAAGAAAAAGCTGGCAAGCCAATGGTCACTCACTAGGAAGCACGGAGTGAACAACCTAATCCAAAAACCTAAACTCTGGAATGTGCTGAAATTCAGTACAGAGCAAGTGCTGACTTCCTCAAAAAGCTTCAGATTTTGGAACATTTCAGGTTTTGGATTTTTAAGTTAAGGATGTTCAACTGGTAACATCTATGCAAATATTGCAAAATCAGTAAAACTCAGGATCTGAAACATTACTGCTTCCAAGCACATGATAAGGGTACTCAGCCTGTACTAAGAAGAAAATAAGGCGTTGTGGTAAAGAAATTCACTGGAAATGTGGTCTCCAGCACTCAGGAAGCCCCGACAATTACATTTCACTGTCAGCAGGAGAGTCAAACTGAGTGTGGGGAAAGGAAGTGGGGAGCCCTGGAGAGTAGCAGAGCCTTCCAGGCAGAGGAAATAGCATTTACAAGGATCTAACACAGGAAAGAGTTTGCTGTGTTCAAGAGCTAAAAATAAGACCAGACCAATCTGTAAAGACAGAGAGTAGATTACTGGTTACCTTGGGCCGGGGAAGTTGGGGGAAATGAGGACTTCTCTGGTCATGCACTTGGGATTTTGAAGGCACTGATAAAATGTCTTAAAATGAACTGTGTTGATGGTCACACAACTCTGTGAATATAGAAAAAAGTATTGGAGCACACATTTTTGATGGGTAAACTGTGGAGTGTGTAAATTATAACTCAATATAGATATTTTTTAAAATTTTGAGTTTCTCAGTATTGGAGGCTTAAGGAGCAAGAGTGGTGGAAAGAGAATGAAACAAAGTCAGAAATTCTCCGGTGTGTGGCTTGGCATTTTATTCTAGGTACAAGTGAAACCCACCATCAAAAATGACTGGATATGAGGGAAAACAAAAGGTGAGAGCAGTTAGGAAACATCGCAGTAGGTGAGATGCGAGATTCGGACCAGGAGGAAGACAGGGATCCCAAGTTCATCCCCCCCGGTAGTGAAGAGAGGGTTGGTGGGCATGCGCGAGAGTGGGAGGAGGCCAACGCCACAGCAGGACCACGCCTTCCAGCTGTGTGCAGGCCCGTCTTCAGCCGGGAGACTGAGGCAGGAAGCACAATAAGCAGAACTGTGGCCAGTCCAGCAGGGCACCCCTTCAGCCCTGTGCCCTGAAGAGCCTGACTGCTGATCTGTGCAGCTCTTCAGCTGGGTGCTTCTCAGAGCCCACAGGATGGGCCACGGCAGCCCTGCTGTGTCCTTTCACAGTACTGAGATTGTGTTAGGAAGAGACTTGGGCTGGGTGAACGAAAGAGGTGGAGGAAGAGGAGGAGTCTGGTAAACAGACGTCTGCGTGCTCCTCACTTGTCGCGAAGGGACGAGTGGCCAGGCAGCCTCAGTTGGCTTCTTCTCTCCTGACTTGCTTGCTTGTGGCCCTGGATCTCTGAAGAGCGTGAGCGCCTCGGCTCCGCCCTTTCTCCAGGTTCTCACTACAGTGCACACAGTGACTGTGGCCGCAAGCCACCCAGTGAGCAGAGAACCCGCACAGGATGGCCTGATCCAGCAGCAGGTCCTCTGCGTCCAGAACCCAACCATTGCCTTTCCCGGGCTGTGTCCTCCGTTGTCCATGTGGCTCGTAGCTAGAAGCACATCTCCTCTTTCTGGATCACATGTCCATTCTTGTCTTTTTCACCACCCACCTCCTGAAGCAATGTGCACAGCCCTGAGGAGTGGTTTCAGAGCACTCTTTGGAACTTGCTGGCTTTTCTTGACCAAAGTGCTTAACTTTTCTGAGTTTCTGTTTTACATTCTTAACCAAGAGTCAGTCACACACACACACACACAGAAAGAGTTATGGCTACACATGAATAAAGCAGAATGAAAAATCCATGCTTGGATTTTTCACTCTTTCATAAAACATGAGGCAAATGGTGACGACCAAGTAAAAAATACAGCCAGCTTGAATTTGGGATTCAGGCAAGAGACCTCCCTGGAGTCACTTCAACAGCGAGTCAAGGTCCAGTTTGTTGATCTGTGTCTTTTGGGTGGGGAGGGCCTGAGAGAGCGGGATTAGGTACGGTGACCCGAGGAGAAGTGCGAAATTGGGGAGCAAGTACAGCTGCATGTGGGAGCATAGCACTGGGCACTGCGACCTAGCAGGTAGCTGGCTGTGCCCTCTCCTACTGGAATAGAACATTTCCCAGGCTTAGGTGGCTCAAGGGAGTTAGACTATCAGCGTCTACTGGGCTGGGTCCTGTGGGTGGCAGAGTGAATAACACACAGGAAACCCTGCCCTGTGAGCTTATGATCATCTGTCTATTAAAATACTATGGCATAAGACACTCAGAAAAGTGCCCTGGTACTAACTGTACAGCTTGATGAGTTTGTGTATGTGTCTGCCACTGTGACCACCACCTACAGAACAACACAGGACATTTCCAAAGTCCCAGGGTTGTTTTGCCCACACTTCCACCGGGTCAGCGCCACCCCTCATGCACACCTGCATCCAGGAGAGCCAGGCCCATCTGACTTCCCTGCACACCCTGGTGAGGTGAGATTATACAATACATGCCCTTGTGGGGGCGCTCTTTTGTATTGTTGTGAAAATCTCCCCCATAGGAGCACACACTGCTGGCTTGTTTGCTTGTCCATTGTTTTTCTGTCACACAGGATTTCTTTCCTTTCCATCCTCCCCCACCACTTCCTACTTCCTTCATGATTTCCTTATTTGTTTCTCTTTTGTGGTACTGGGGATTAAACCCAAAGCTAGGCAATCCCTCTATTACTGAGCTACATCTGCAGCCTTTATTTCTGAATTATACTTCATAGAATGAGTATGTTATTTATTGATCAATGTTACCAAGTACAGGTAGTGCTTTGTTTCCATTCTGAGTTTTATAAATAAAGCTGACATGCACATATACAGTGTGTCCCAGTGGATTTCCATACTCTTTCTGTCATATATACCCAAGACTGAAATTCTTTTTTTTTTTTTTTTTAGACAGGGTCTCACTTTGTAGTTCAGGTTGGCCCTAAGCTCACTATGTAGCTCAGGCAAGCCTCGAACTCTGCAATCCTCCTGCCTCTGCTTCCCAAGTGCTGGGATTACAGGTTTGAGCCACCAAACCCACCATTTGTGGTATGTGGTACTGATTGCCTGTGGGCATGGCCACCATGCTCGATATTGTTGTATGTGGTTACTGAGGATCTAGTCAGAGACCTTGCACTTGCTAAGCAGGCACCAGAACCACTGAACTAAATCTTCGGCCCAAGACTGAAATTCTTAGTGATATGTGAGCTTCAGTAACTTGAAATACACTGTCCAGCAGTTTTCTAAATGGGCTGGATAATTCACGGACCTGTCAGTTATGTATGGAATGCTAGTTGACAATGGGGGAAGGGACAGGTTCTGGGTTTGGTGGCTCAAACCTGTAATCCCAGCACTTGGGAAGCAGAGGCAGGAGGATTGCAGAGTTCAAGGCTTGCCTGAGCTACATAGTGAGCTTAGGGCCAGCCTGAACTACAAAGTGAGACCCTGTCTTTAAAAAAAAAAAAAAAAGAATTTCAGTCTTGGGTATATATGACAGAAAAAGTATGGAAATCCACTGGGATTGCTAGAAATACTACTGAAAACTGAAATGAGGAAAATAAGATGACTTCAAATAATGCATCCAGTTATGGTGCCCATGTTTGTTTTTTTCTAACCGTGGAATATATGATACATTCAAAGATGATTGGTCAACCATAACAGGAACAAAGGCCTCGCTGGGCACCCTGTGTTCTCAGCACCACACAAGTACTCAGTTCTGCCTTCCAAGAGCAGCTGAGGAGCCCACAGCTTGGGGACTGCAGTGCAGATGAAGTCGTGCACGTAAGGACCTGCAGAGGGGAGCACTGCCCAGAAAGTGGGCACACATGGGTGCCTGGGAGGGAGGGGAAATGCCACCAGGGACAAAAGGAGACCCCAAGAAGAAACAGCATGAGCTACAGCAGGACTTTGTGTCTTCACACTTTCTCCCTATTTAAATCCTCTGTGTGTGTGTGTATGTGTGTGTGGCCTCTCCAGGAGGTCAGAGACCACCACCTCCCTTTTCATTTCAGTCGTATGTGGATCTTTCTGTGGACAGCTCTCCAGCCTTGGGCAAGCACTGCTGTCAATCCCATAGGACACACGGGTGCACCAAATGTTTATGGAGAGAACGAAAACTAGGATTGGAGGTCTCATCTGACCCCATTATTTCCCTACCAGTTAGATACATTAAAAAATTGTCATATCACAGAGACATATGGGTGCCCAATGTTTATAGCAGCCCAGTCTGTGACAGCTAAATCTTGGAAACAGCCCAAATGCCCATCAACCAGAGACTGGATAAAGAAGCTGTATTCTTTTAAAATAATAATAAAACGAACTATTACTCATCCATAAAGAATGATAAATTAGTGACATTTATACTCAAATGGAAGTACCTTGAGGACATATTCATAAATAAAATAAATAGGGCACAGATGTTTAAATACCATATCCTTTCTCTAATTGAGAAACTGAAGATGTAACTGAGGTCCAGAATGTATTACAGATATAGTGAAATAGGAAATAAATGTTCAAGGGGAATGGGAAAGGGAGGGGGCAAGGAAAAGTAAAGAAGAGAAAGAAAAAATCTGATGGTAAAGACAAAAAAATTAAAACAAAGCTTATGCATGTAGGGGTTGGGGTTGCAGGGTGGGGAAGGAAATGGAGAAAATGAGAATCAAGATATATCATGCACAGATACAAATTCTCAATGTTGAATGCAGTCATGATGTGTATCTAAAATGTACCAATGTACATTTCCAATAAAGGAAAAAATAAATTTAAAAAAAATTATGGAGAGAAAAAGAGATAACAAATAACTGCAATAAAAGAGAAAGAAAAATTCCTAGCAAAAGACTTCAGGGATTTGGAAGAAACAGATGTGAGAACTAGCTTATTGTAGCCAGGAGCAGAATCCATATTTGGCTTAATAGCTGCATCTTTTCTACACTGTTCCTTTGGTTTCACCACCTAAGAACAAATTCTCTAAAAACTACATAGGGGCAAAAAGGAAAATCCCCCAAAAGCCTTCCCTGTGGCCCCTGCCATCATATAGCAGAGATCTAGCAATCGCCACTGGCACCAAGGAAGAAGCCACTTCTGTCATAAGTCATAAGTCCAGCAGGCTGACCAGTGTGGCTGCTGGAGCGGGGGTTGGGGGGGCGCTAAGGCAGACTGTGAAGAGGAGAGCGAGGGAGAGAGGAGGGGCCGAAAGGCCCAGCCCTCAGGGCAGGAGGGCAATATAGGAAAAGCCACCCAGACACAGACACAGACAGTGGGGTTCGGGTGCCAGTCTTGACCCTTCTTCTCCTCCCTTTTAGGGGCAGGAGTGAGACAGCTCCAGCCCACCCCACTGTGTGCCACCAGGGTGAGGCCACAGGCTGGACTGAAGTAGTTGGAAGCACATTCAGATCTGTGGAGTCAGCCTGGATCGTTTGCCCCCCCAAAACAAGGTCCTGGTTCTGTAAAAAATCATCGATAATTTAGGCTCCCATTATTCATAGGTAAACCTAATCCTTGTGGTCATGGAATCTTTCAAAAACAAGGTGCTTTTCACAACAAATTAAAACTTACAAACCAATTCCCAGAGGATTACCATTATGTGTTATTAGGGCTGCAATAATTTTTCTCCTAATTATATTTTGTCACAAAATAATCATACTGTCCAACAAATAGATATAATAAAGGTGGGCAATTTTCTATGAAATTTTTGTCCTTTTTTCCCCTACCACCTTAGTCTACCCTCAGTCACCAAAATAAGCATTAAGTACAATGTTATTCTGTAATTCATTTCATTTAACAGTGTAATAGGAACCCTGTCTACACGGGTGTATTCTTTTCAGCCACTTTGAAGTACTTCATGAAGTACTTCATGAATCATTAACTGGCTCCATCTTGGTGTGCTTTGGGGTTGTTTCTGTTTTCAAGCCATATGAGTGCTCCCACCAACAGTCGTGGACTTCTGAGAGAGATTTTCATATGCTGCATTGGTAGGAGTGCATTTACAGGGTTTTGAGCTTGTGAAGTGGGCTGTTATATAAGGGTTAAAAAGTCACGTCGCAGAGTTCTGTTCTGCCTCCCAAGCGCAGCTACAAGATGGCAGAACCGAATCCCCACATCTCTTCTTCATCAATGTGGTACCCTGCTCCCTGTGGCTGCTAGGCGGTGTCTAGAAAAGGAAAAGACCTTGCCAAAGACAATTAGGCAAGCCTCCTCTGTGTTTGGCCTTCCCCTCATCACACCGATGCCAACTGCTGTCACTCTGAGAGCGCCCTCCCTCTCTCTGCGCAGGGCTCGCACCACGCAGGCTGCTCGCTTCCCAAGAGCAGCAAGTGAAACCAGCTCAGGGCACACTTGGAGCAGGAGACTGGATCTATAAAGGCCAGCTATTTTGGGAAGGAAGCCAGAGGCTTCCTAACCAAACAAGCCCAAGCTTCGTTTTCATTTGCCTTCAACCATTTCCTTTCATTTCCAGTCTATTTATGGAGCCTTTGGAATAGGTCACATCCTTCTCAGCACATCCCAGCTCAGCAGAAATCTTTGAATTATTGACCAGTCCCGCTGTCTTCAAGCTCTGGATTAGAAGTTTTTAACCTTTCTGCCAGCCATGGATGCATCTGGCCTCCTGCTTCCCTCTCAGAGTAATAGTTGAAACTACGTATAAAAAAAATGTAGGATTAAAAAAAAAGTGTAGGATTACAAATAAGACAGATCAAATCCAAATATAGTTATTAAAATATTAAAAATAAAGATCTGGCATATATGCTTTCTTATTAGCATTAAATAATATTTAGTAGCAATCTAATAGAATCATTTTGAAGAAATAATAAGTAGGAACAATATTTTGACATGTCTAAATAGCCTGAAAAGCTATTTGATAATCTCAGGATTTCTGTTGGCAAAAATAGTCAGGGTCCAGCTCGCATGAAGAGAATTCAAACTTGCATTTTGAGGTAATGTGAAAAAGATGCTATTTTTTCCCATCCACACTTGAAGACCCTATATCCTCTCGTTTGGAAACCCCCTGACCTCTTGCTGCCGAGAGCTCAGTGGGGACTCACATCTGCTTCCTCTCTCCTCCCCTGTTCCCACAAACTCACAGTCCCTTGCCCAAGCCGGGCAAGGCTGATCCTTCCCCAGCTCCCAAAGCTACTGTGTTCTGTGGTGCTCCTCAGCAATGTCTCCTGCTTCTCCCACTACTCTTCCTGTCGTTGGTGTTGCCCGCATGGGCCCCTTGCATGAGCCTGCTGGTTTGCCTGCTTCTGCCTCCTCCCCTTCCAAACAGCTCTCGGACAGGGTCGGGAGAGTGATTGGTTCAAGACAGCAAGGTGTTCACAGCATAGCTGCAATTAAACTTTTCTTTCTTTTTTTTTTTTTTTTTGAGACAGGGTCTCTCTTTGTAGTTCAGGCTGGCCCTGAGCTCACTATGTAGCCCACGCAAGCCTCGAACTCAGCAGTCATCCAGCCTCTGCCTCCCGAGTGAACCACCATGCCCGGCACTGTGGTATGTAGTATTGATTGCTGGTGGGCATGATTCACCACACCCAGCATTGTATGTGGTTACTGGGATCAAACTCAAAGACCTTGTGCTTGCGAGACAGGTGCTGGAATCACTGAGTTAAATCTCTGGCCCATGCAATTAAACTTTTCCATGACCGCAGCACCAGGTCTTCTCAGGAGCACAGGGATCTTCTGTAGACTGCCCCTGTCCTCTGCTGTCCTCATCACATGATGCCCTCAGCAGCACTCCAGGACACAATCATGAGCAGGGCCTCCACCCCTCTGGCGGCCAGAGACCTGGCCTTCTCCAAGTCTTCTCGACTGCACTGATGTCTCAAGGCTCTGTTCATGGCTGCCTGGTCCAAAACCTCATCTTATCACCTGCATCTTAGCTTGGCTTGGCTTGGTGTATGAATGCCCTTTCTTCTCCTCTCCCCTCCCCTCCTCTAGTCTGTCCCCTCCCCCTCCACTCCCTACCTTTCCCTTCTCTCCTCACCCACAGAATTCACTGTTTTCTCTTCCATTATCTCACTTCGTCCAGTAAATACTTCAATCAGCAATTGTAATACTCTATTTGGCTTGTTTTTTATGACACAAAGATTAAAGACCTCTTTAAGTACTAGTACCGTGTTTTAGTTTTGGTTTGATTTCCCCTTTTCTCTAATGTCTAATAGAGTACCTAGCACTGTATGTGAAGATTATACAAATATATGCTTAACAAATACATGGATATTTAAAAACATAAGCAACCAGACAAAAAATGAATTCATTAATAAGGAGAAAGAAATGCACCTGTACTTCTTGAATGTAAATAAAGTGTCAATTGCGATACTGAATCACATCTCATTTGCTCTTCAACTGCTCTGTCAGGCAGCCCAGAGAGGGAATGAGGAGGGTGGCGGAGGTCTGTACTCTGTTGTGTTTGAAGTCTGGCAGAGAGATCTCAGGACTCCATCTTCTGCGTAGTTTTTCATGGTTGCTGGGAAACACATCTGGAAAGGACAGGATTGCTGGCCCCAAAACTCAGTTTCCTGACAGTGAGTAGGAATCTCAATTCTAAACAAACTTCTTCATTGGAGAGTCAGGAGGTCCTCAGAAAATGTCCTCCATGTCCAGCAGAACAAAGTCATGACTTGGGCTTCCTGCTTTGCTGGGCCTGAATTTTCTATGGGACCGCTCCCCAACATGCTCCCTCTCCTTGGCTGTCATGCCCCCTACCCGCACATTTGTGTACAAGTAGGTGCCAGGCAGTGCTGACCCATCCATGCAATCATTTACCAATGCGGCAGAACTTCTGCCCCAAAGGACTAGAGCAAAGCACATCTTTAATTTCTGGAATTCTCCCAATGAGGAAGCAGATCTGACTTTTCTGTTCAGTTACATGCTTGTTGGAGTATTGCTCTACAGAGTAATGAAGATGTTTATAATGTATTGTGATCACTATTTCAGTATTGCTCTCATTGGAAACATTAACATCCGATTGCTGCAGCCTCAGCAGGCTTGACCCTCCTTTGGCCGTTAACTGTGTGTGAAGTGGGTGGCCAGAAACAATGGCCCCTGGTTAGCGCACGGCAGCATTTGGCTTCTTGTTAGGAAGACTCTCATTACTGCAGCCTTGAGAACTGCTGCCAGGTACAAGACAAATGTGATGGTGCCATAGTCACTCATCAGAAGGAGGGAGAGAGTGACCTTTGTCATCCATTAGGATGAGAGAAAAGCTTTGGCGTTAGCTCAGTTAGGCTAGTAGAGAAGCCCATCTCTACCCTCACCAATCCAGAGTCTTTCTGCTTCTGCACAGAAGGATATTTTGTGTAACCCAGTCTCTCATTCCCAAAGCCTAAAGCCTAGCATTGTTCCTGCCCTGTGAGAGACTCCTCTTCCAGTGACTTCCAGGCTTTTAAGAAGAGGACACATCTTCTGGTAAATGTTGTTGGGACACATAGTCATCTGGTTGCAACTTCTTAAAGGAAAAAAATGCCTCCCATCTGAGCTATGTTTAGTGAGGTCTCCCCTTATTCTTTTTCTGGAAACATGAAGCACACATTTCTTCGACTAATTACTATTTCCAGACAAGCTCAGGGACAAGGCAAGGAATCCAGAAAGCTTTTAATTTGTAAAAGTGTTTTGGTTTTGATGTAGCCAAGGCAATTTAAACATGTGGTTTATCAGAAGCAAGATGGGACTGGGAATGGGTTTGAAATCTCAAGAAGTCTTGGGCCTCGCCTTTGCACACAGCACTGTGGGCTGAGGATACGGACTCAGCATGGGGAGTTGCAGGTGTGGGCCTCAGCTCCTCAGCAGCTGCACCTCCACATGTGTTGCTTGGAACCCCACCACCGACCTCTCTGCTGCCCTAGTCTGCCAAGGAAGCTGGTTGCCTAAAAGACAAAATTAGAGCAAGAGAAAGGAATGTGCCAATAGGACTGGGTGTTGGGTGAGCTCAGGAAGCAAGAAGGGAACTGAGTTTTAGGCTGTGACAGTGGGGCAAAGCCGCTGCCAGAGACTTAGTGGAGGGGCACTAGAATCCAGAAGAGAGGGCCGAGAGTTTAGCTAGACATGCAAGGCCAAAGGGGTAAGCGAGAGCAATCCAGGGTACTAACCCTGAAGTTTGGAGTAGAAAGCACCTCAAGAAGGGCTCAGTGCTCACACACCATGGGCAGAGGTGAAGCTGCAGGAACTCACTCTTTCAGGTGAGTGCTGTAATAGTCAACAGCATTTAGAGTCAACATTAGTCCTCTCTCCCATACCAGAAAGAGGCATCCCTCATCCTCTACGTGGAAGCTAAAGCCGCTCAGTGTGCAGGATCCCATTACCCTCCACCTTTCCTACCACTGTTCCTTGGTTCCCCAAGGCCTTGCAGCACTGTGAGGGTTGCTGTGGACCTTTAGGAGGTGGAGCCTAGTGCAAGGTCCTCAGGTTATTGGGGGCATGACCCCGAAAGGGATGTGCGCCTTGACTTAACCTCACCCTTGCATTTGCTTTCGAGCTCTGCCATGGTAGATCTGCCCTGCCACATGGCCTGTCCTCATGGGCTGCCCTTGCCCAAGGCCCAGTTAATCTTGAAGGGAAACTCTGGAGTCAAGAGTCAAAATCACCCTTTGCTTCTTATTGGTTAGCTGCCTCAGATGTTGTGTTACAGTGTCAGAAAGTGGATGAATATAACTGCAGTCTCTATTCTTTCTGTCTCCAATATCTTTAGGCTTTCTCTGTCTCCTGGGTCTTTCCTGCCTTCCTGTAAAACTATTGATTCCATTCTCCCCCAGTAGTCAAATCCCCCTGGCCACTCTTTCTGTCTTGGGATGGAAGGTAGAGGGGGGGCAGGGCAGTGTGATCTTCTTCAATAGAATTATGTGCAATGGGAAAAGGTAGGTGGCCAAAGAGAAGAAAAGAGTTAGCACCAGAAAAACTGAAAGAATGGTATGCAGTTGAAAATACTACATGGCCACTGGACTGAGAATTTGTTTCTTTTTTCTGTTCTTTTTCTCATTCTGTGTGTTTCCTTTCTGTGATCTCCATAGCATTAATACAAAATAATACCCCAAATGCACACTTACAGGCCTGACTTGGTTTCTGAGGTCCCAGCCCATGTATCACTTGGCAATTGGACATCACCATCGGATGCCCCTAAACCACAAAGTGCATTTCCATTATGGAGTTCATCCTCTCTCCCCATAGGTGTTCTGCTTGGCTGGTTAAACACCTCCAGATCACTTCTGACTCATTTCGCTTCATTACTCCCAACCCCACATGCACACTGCAAGTCCTCATATCTATGCCTCCACTGAGTCTGTCAGATTTACCCCTTCTGTCCCAGCCAGAGTTAGTGTGTAATTCAAGCCTACATTGTTTTACACCTTCACTCTTAACTGAACTGCCTAAAGCACTGGGCACACCCGCCCATCCCTGCAAGGGTGCCCAAATCTGTGCAGCAGAGGCACCTGGGGGCAAAGAGCCACCACTGAGTTTGGGAACTTGGCTGGCACAGTGGTGAGCAGCAGTTGGTGAGTTGCTGGGACCAGCACTTGCTACAGTGCCAGTGCCTCAAACCCCACAGTAGAACCTGACAGCAGAGACAGGCTGGTCAACCAGAAATCAGACTGAGTCTCAGCCTTCTACAGCTGGTTCACTGACATCAATGCACTCGGCTCTGCTGTGGGGAGCAGACCCTGCTGGAGGAGACTTTTCAGGCCTGGAGATCTGCACTGGGTGCTGCACCAACTAGCAGTTGTGAGATCTGCCCTATACCAAACAGTGCTGCCCAGCTCCCAAGATGAATTGCAACCTCTGGATTGCTGCATCGGGATGCCTGACTGAGAAGGTAAATGACTTCTGACTTGGACCCCTGACCTCTGTTCCTCAAGTTGGCAACATGTTGTTTTCCTTCCTGTTCCTGTGTAGGTTCGGACTAAATTCAAATAGAGTTAATTAAGTGTGTGCTAGTTGACATCCTTCTCCTGTTTGTGTGCTGATTTCCTGGGTGCTTTGTTCCTGTTTTTCTTCCCCTATAAGAAAAAATGTAACCATTTTTGAGGCCATGTTGGCCCTCTGAAAAAGTATAAATACAACCTGCTCAATAAACGGATGCCTGCTCAGTATTGACTGAGAGGTCCTCCCGAGCCCATTTTCCTGTCTTCTTCTCTTTTCTTAATCCGCGCCCCTCGACTTCATGACCCTGCTGTTTTATCTGGCTGGCCCCGGCACTCTGCCCGCTGCTGCCCAGTTCTATAGCACCGATAGCAGAACCCTTCCTGGAAAGGAAGGCTTTTCTTATTTTTCTTTTCTTTTACTTCTCTTTCCTTCTCCTTCTCTCTCCCTTCTTGTTCCTGTTTCTGTCCAGTTTTCCTATTGCTGTTAGTCTGTTCTGTTCATTTTGTTCTTTCTTTCTTTTCCTCCTGTCTCTACCAATTTTCCAAAGTTTGTGTGCTTCTTCTGTGTCCTCTAGCCCTATTTCCATCTTCTCTTTCTGTCATTCTATGTCCCTAATCCCTTCTAAGTCTTATTCCCAGAGAGTTAAGCTATTGTACTGAAGGGCTTATTAATTATAAATGCATTTCTTGATTTTGATATATAACCACAAGTCTAGTTTATGCAGTTCAAAGTATCAAAATAATAGCTACCACAATTTGTCATTTCCTAAGCTTATTTGATGTTATTGGTATTGCTGATTGTGTTACTTTGGCCAGAATGACCTGATCTAGTCAATAATTTTTCCTGTTATACCAACACTGAGATTATTTATAGGTCATTACAAAACCAAAACTCAAAGGCCAACTATACCAGGAAGATAATCCAAGAACTAGACATTCCCTAAGGGCTCCAAATACTAGCAATAAAGATTCTAGTAATTAGCAGTTTACAAATAGAAAATTAAACCATACTTTAACATTAACTTGACTGGCTACTTTCCCATTTATACAAACTCCATGCATAATCTTTCAAAAATACAAATGTGATTATGTCCTGTTCTTTGGCCAATGTTTTTCTTTCTTTCTTTCTTTCTTTCTTTCTTTCT
>PVIC010028545.1:0-23152 GCA_004025085.1 Thryonomys swinderianus
TAGTGAGCTGAGGGTCAGCCTGAACAAAGCGAGACCCTGTCTCAAAAAAAAAAAAAAAGCAAAATATACAGGTGGGGGATGTAAATGAGTTCTAGAATGTATGATAGTTTATGTAAAATAGGCAATTTCCAAAGGGAATTTGGTGTGGGAATGTAATGAGGGGAAGGAATAAATATAATTCTGAAAGAAAATAAAAGAGCACGTATATAGGGGGTGGGTGGGTAGGGATGTTGGTAAAAATGAGAATTAACTTGTGTCATATACTGGTACAAATTCCCCAATGTTGTGCATGATTGTGAGCTGTATATAAAATGTACCAATAAAAAATTCAATTTACACACACACACACACACACACACACACACACACACACACACGGAGGCCGGGGATTTAGCTCAAGTGGTACTGCACCTACTTTGGAAGCACAAGGGCCCAAGTTCAATCCCCGGTGCCGTGGGGGAAAAAAAAAAAGTACAGGTGAATTCACCTTCCTTTAGGAGAAAATGTGAACGTATGTCAATCACTTCCACAAAAAAGGAAACTTTGCCTGAATTTCTTCTAAGATTGGTATATAAAATTAAAAATTACCAAGACTATCTCAGCAGCTAAACCACCTTAGCCTATCAGATTTCCTAAATGGCTTCCCCTGTTTCTGCGAGGATGGTGCCCATGATGGGTGCTCACCGAGTGAAGCCACAATAAGTCAGTCTGCATGGGTCACCCAGGTAATTTTTCCCCACTGGCCGGAGTATATGGCTGTAAAGGAGGCTCTTGGGAATTAAAATCCTTCCACTACACTTGACTATTTCTTAATAAATGTTATTATGCACATTGTGGTACTTAATGTCACACCGTCATACTTGGTTTTGGCTTCCTGATATTCTTCTCTCCACTGTACAGCAGGTCTCACAGTACCATGTTCACTGCTGCCTAATAATTCCACCCCTAAACCAATAACCAAGGGAGTTATTTCTGGCCATTTCCTCCCTTACTCTGTTTCTTCTTCTCAGTGTATTTCTGCCAATTCTGAAAGAGGTAAAGCTTTCTCATCTAAATTCTCTCAGTAGTTCCCTGGTAATCGGCCGCAGTCCTTATACTTCTTTATGTCTAGGATGACCGCTGCACAACAGACATAAATAAGAGTCCCTTTCTCCCAAAAGCCCTTTTCCTTGCCAAAGAGCTATAAAAATAGGCCTTTATTTATATTTTGAACTTTTTGCTGAGACTACTTTTTCATTTGTTTCAAGTAAGTTCTTAACTGTTTATAGAAACCTTTTTTTGTTGGCTGCTTTAAATTTTTTTACCAGCTAATTTCAACATCTGTATCATCTCAACATTGACATTGGTTAATTAGCTTTTCTTACTCAAATTAAATTTTTCCCAGTTCTTATGTGAGGTGATTTTGATTACATTCTGGACACTTCAGTTACTGTTACAAGACTCTATAATTAGATCTTCTGATTTTGTTAGGGGGAAAAAAAAAGAAAAAAGAAAAAACAAAAGAGACCTCAACAGGACACATTTATTTCAGGAAAAAACCTAGGCTGGGCATGGTGTCTCATGCCTGTAATCATAGCACTTTGAGCCAGAGGCAGGAGGATTGCTTTTTGAGGCTTGCCTGGGCTACACAGTGAGTTCAGAGCCAGCCTGAACTACAAAATGAGAGCCTGTCTTGAAAAACTAAAACATGAAAAAAAGAAAAAGCCTGAGAGAGTCCACCCTGGTGTTTAGACCAGACTAGCAACCCTGTCAAGGGCAGGGCTGTCGGGAGGTGGGTTGAAGAATGGAACAAGAGTTATAGGTGTGTTGCCGGGCATGGTGGCTCACGCCTGTCATCCCAGCACTCGGGAGGCAGAGACAGGAGGATTGCTGAGTTCGAAGCTCGCCTAGGCTACATAGTGAGCTCAGAGCCAGCCTGAACTACAAAGCAAGACCCTGTCTCAAAAAAAAAAAAAAGAGTTATAGGTGTGGCCACAGTTACTGGGCCCTATTATCCCATGACTACATCTTTGGTAGGTGTAGAAGCACAGCAGGATAGAAGAGGCTTAAAGTGGTTTCTGCTCTGCCTCACATGGAGGCAGTAGCACTCCTTCTGCCTTGGCACATCTTTTCCTTCTGTTTTGATGTCTTTCTTGACACCATGGAAGCCAAGAGTGGGGCCTTCTCATTATTCCTATGCAAGGACAGAACTGCCAGTATCCCCTAGGGTCTCCCCTGACAATGGGTGGGGGAAGGCAGGAGCCTGTGACAGCCAAATGAGAAATCGTGCGAGCCCTGCTAAAGAGGATATAGCCCTTTTATTCACTCTGTATTTTAGTGACTGAATTAAAAGTGGTTAGGTCCAAAATAGTTTGCTATTTTATATTTCCAGTTTCATTGTCCTTTAATACATAGAGAGCCCCAGCCGGGCATGGTGGCTCATACCTGTAATCCCAGCACTCGGGAGGCAGAGACAGGAGGATTGCTGAGTTCTAGGCTTGCCTGGGCTACATAGTGAGCTCAGAGCCAGCCTGAACTACAAAGCGAGACCCTGTCTCAAAAAAAAAAAAGAATGAAAAGGATGAATCACAATGGATTCTGCAGAAATCCAGATGAGTACCTTCTTTAGAATTTGTACTGTAATAAGATAGAAAACACAGAAGAAATGGACAGATTCATAGATACACATGAATTACTAGAGCTGAATCATGAAGATAGAAAAATTCTACATAATCACAATATAACTCAATTAAACTGAAGAAAGTAATACTTTAAAAATTGCCAACAAACAAATGCCCAGGCCCTGATGGATTCACTACTGACTTCTACAAGAACTTTAGAGAAAATTTAATTCCGCTACTCTTCATGCTTTTTAATGAAATTGAAAAACAAGCAATATGTCCAAAGTCATTCCTGGAAGCAAGCATTACTTGAAAACAAAAAAAGTGAAGGATCCAACTGAAAAAGAGAATGATAAGCCAGTCTCCTTAATGAACACAGATGTGAAAAGTCCTCAGTAAGAGACTGGCAAAAAGAATGCAGCAAATCATCAAAAAAATTATACACCATGACAAAGTAAGATTCACCACAGGAATGGTTCAACCCACACCCAAAATAAAAAGTGTAATACAGTTCATTAGCAGAACTGAGAACTTATTTTAATAGATGGAGAAGAAGAATCTGCCGAAGTCCAACACCCATTCATGACAAAAACCCTACAGAAAACTGGGATAGAGCAGGAGAAAACAAAACAAAAAACGATGCCACTATCACCATTCCTATTTAATATAGTTCTGGAAACACTGGCCCAAGCAACTAGAAATAAAGAGAAAGAAATAAGGGAAATATAGGCAGAAAAGGAAGATGTTATATTATTAACTGTTGATGACATGATACTCTCTATATAAGATCAAAAGACTCCTAGGACTCATAAGCAAATGCAACAGTGTATCTGGATACAAAATTAACACTCAGAGAGCTATAGCATTCCTGTACCCACATAACAATTCATCAAGAGAAACAATGCCTTTCACAATGGCATCAAGAAAAGTGAAATACTTAGGAATCAACCTAACAATGGAAGTAAAAGACATTTGCATTGAAAACTAACTACCCTGAAAAAGGAAATTTGAACACAACCCTAGTTACAAAGGGTATACTACAAAGCATTGACAAGCAGAATTACATCAAATTCAAAAGCTTTGGCAGAGCAAAAGAAACAACTCAAAATAAAAGAAAAAAGAAACAACCAACAGAGTGAAAAGACTGCCCATAGAATAGGAAAAATCTTTACCAACTATAAAGGACAGTGTATAAAGAACTCAAAAAAAGCAGACACCCCAAATTCAAAGACCCAGTCCAAAAATGGGCATCTAAAATGAATAGACACTTCTCAGATGAAGAGGTACAAACACCAAATACATGAAAAAGCAGAATGAAGTTTGATCCCTGGTACCACTTACCACAATGCCAGGAATGGTAACTCATGCCTGTAATACCAGCACTTGGGAGGCAAAGGCAGATGAATGAGTCTGAGGCTAGCCTGGGCTACATAGTGAGCTCAGGGCCAGTCTGAATTACAAAACAAGACCCTGCCTCAAAAAAAAAAAAATCCAATCTAAAGCAACTTACAGATTCAGGGCAATACTTATTAAAATATGAATCATGTTCTTTATAAAACTAGAAAAATCAGTCCTAAAATTCATGTAGATCCACAACAAATACCAACTAACTAAAACAAACTTAAGAAAAGGCAGGAGACATCATATTACCTCATTTTAAAATATGTTATAAAGCTATAGTATCAAAACAGCATGGTATTGGCATAAAAAACAGACAGACTAAGAGAATAGAATAGAAAACCTAAAAGTAAATTCATATATCTGTAACTAAATGATCTTCAACAAAGATACTAGGAGCAGAGGAAAGGACAGTCTCTCCAATACTAAATGGTGCTGGAAAACTTGGCAATCTACATGCAGAAAAATAAAACTAGGCCCTTGCTTCTTACCATCTACAAAAACCAACTCAAACTGGACTAAAGATTTAAACACAGGAAACTACTACAGCAAAACATGAGGGAAATGCTTCTAGACATTAGAATGGACAGGCATTTTTTTGAATAAGGTCAAAAAAGCAAAAGAAACAAAAACAGTAACAGAGATGGGGTTACATCAAACAGAAATGCTTCTGCATTAGCAATGGAAATAATTAGCAGAGTAGGGAAGCAATCCACAGAACCAAGGGGAAATCTGAAAACTTTCTACCTGAAAGGGGCTTAATATTTAGGATCTAAAGAACATAATAGTTAATGATAATAATCCAGTGTTAAAATGGACAACAGACCTAAGTAAACATTTCTCAGAAGGAAGGAAAAAAATATCAGTGCATAAAAGGTGCTGAACACGGATGGGGCCAGACATCACCTAATGTTGAGCATCATCTAATCATCATAGAAATACAAATAAAAACCACAATAAGACACCACTGCACACTTGTTTGCCTGTGACCTAAGAGAACACAAAGACCAGTGCTGGGCAGCATGTGATGAAAATGGAAACTACACCCCAAACTGGTGGGACTCTAACTTAGGACAGCCATTACGAAAACAGAATGGAGATCTTCAAAACATTAAAAATAAAATTACTGGCCGCAGGCTTAGCTCAGTGGTTCCGGCGCCTGCCTCGCAAGCACAAGGTCCTGAGTTCGATCCCCGGTAACCACATACAATGCTGGGCGTGGAGACTCACGCCCACCAGCCATCAATACCACATACCACAGTGCTAGGCATGGTGGCTCATGCCTGTCATCCCAGCACTCAGGAGGCAGAGGCAGGAGGATTGCTGAGTTTGAGGCTTGCCTGGGCCACATAATGAGCTCAGGGCCAGCCTGAACTACAAAGCGAGAACCTGTCTCAAAAAAAAAAAAAATTACTATACAATCTAGCAATCCCACTGTTGGGTAGATCACCAAAGAGGTGAAGTCAGTGTCAGAGAGACACCTGAATACTGCAGCGCTACTCACAACGTCCATGAAATGAAATCGAGCGAGATGTCCGTGTACTGATTAACTGATAAAGAAGACATGGTACATACAGATGTTACCTTACTCAGCCAGGAAAAGAGAATGTAATTCCCTGAGTCGTGACAACATGGATGGGGCCAGACATCATAATGTGAAGTGAGATAAGCCAGGCGCTGGAAGACAAGCCCTGTATGGTCTCCCTCTTACATGGGATCTAAAATCACTGCTCTCACAGAAGGAGATCTCAGAACAGTGGTTCCCAGAGGTGAGGAAGACAGGGAGGACAGAGTGGAGGGGAAACTGCTTAACAGGCACAAAATTCTGTTTGATAGGAAACATATGTTCTAGCTTTCGAAAGTGATGATTGTTAATGATGTATGTACTATGTATTTCAGATAAAAAGCTAAAAATAAATTTTGAACATTTCCATCCCCAACGCGGTGATAAGTATTTGAAGTCCTTCACACGGTAGCCCCTAAGTAGGTAAAGTTTTCTCAATGAAAAACAAACATGGACTAGATTGTGTAGCTCCACAGGAGAGCTCTTACTTAGCCTGTGTGAGGTTCTGGGTTCGATTTTCAGCCCGACAAAAAATAAAATAAAATAAGGTGTAAAAGCTACAAAATAAATAAAATAGCACCAGAATATGAAATGTGGTAGAAAAACACAGAGAATGCTTCAATTTTGAAAATTACAATAAAAGACATACTGCCATCAATCTCTGTCAAAATCCGCCCCCCTTGCTGCAATCGCACCTATTTGGCCACTTCCTGGAGCAGTCTTGGAAGTGTTCTTTCATGATTTTTTTTTTAGTTGCAATGTTGGCTTCGATGTCCTGAAGTAACTCAAAATGTTTATCAAATTTTGACTTTAGGAGGGACTTGGAAGTCTCGGAGAAGCAGACCAGGTGCACAAGGCGGAGTGCACTGTAATGTCTTTACGAGCCTGCCTTTCTGCAGATAGCATATGGCAGCAGCTCTCGCTGTGTTTACTTTTCTCGTTGCTCAAGCAAAATACTCAACACCTACAAGCTGGAGCGGAAACAGTGTCTTAACTCACAGTTCGTAGGGTTTTCAGTTTACAGTCAGCTGGGTTCAAAGTAGGGTGGCACGGCAGAGGGGCACCACAGAGGAGAAACAGTTAACGGTGGCAGCAAAAACGAGCCAGGGAACCAACAAGTGACCATAGCAGCTTCTTTTGGCCCTTTTTATTCTATTCAAGCCGCCCGTCTTAGGGTGGGTTCCAAACCAATAACTGATTTAGTGATCACGACATTTAATCCAAACACCCTTGATCCTAGCATTGCACCACGAATCGGTCACATACTGCACATCAACCACCTCTGAAAAGCCCCATCTATGACTGGGTGAGGCTTTGGGGGTACATCTAGACACAGCGATTACAATGACTAGGCATATTTCACAACTCAGGACCATACATGATAAAGCATAAATTCTACTGTATGTAAAATTTTAAAATACATGAATTTTATCTTATCTCCTTTCTCCATGCAGTTTTTAATACCTCAGTGTGCTTTTGTCTTATAACTAGCCTCAATTTTATTACATTAAGTGAACAACTGACAATCACTGTTGTTGCTGTAGAAAATCTAACTCTGCATATGATTATTCACTATTCTAAACTCTCTCCATACAGGTGCATAAAGAGAAATTATGAAAAGATTAAAAATTCTCACGTGCCAGAATAAAAGGTTTGTAGCAATTCTTCCTCCCTATAGAAATTCAGAACAGACATTGCAGGCTGTTTGGTAAACTATTAAGAGATAAGAAGACCAACCCCAAGGGAATAGAGCAGAAAAGAAAGCATAAGTTTTTAAAAGAAGAACATAGTGAAAAAAGAGAGAACATGTAGAATCAGAAAAAGAACATAGATAGAAAGAGAATAAAGTAAAACAGATGAAGAATATGTGAGATCTTCATAGATTTTTTTTTATACAGAACAGAATTCTCATGGCTGTAGCTGTAAAAGGAAAACAGAATCAGTTGAGTACCAAATGATACTTCTGTTTGGTGAATTAAATTATCTTCCTTACACAATGAAACAAATTGCTGAAAGTTTCTCTTATTGTAGAAGTACTGTCAATTATTTTCCCTTAGTGTTGGCATATACAATATCACTGTCTTACTTCAGAAAATGGAGTTGTCTAAATATTCTTTTATGAGTGTACTTAATGCCAGATCTCATATTTTTTTTTAAATGTAGGAAAACAGCTTTCTTCTTAGGTGCTAAGTTGAAAATAACATCAAAGTGAATTTATAAGCCAGATAAATATTACCATAATGGTATCAATAATGTATGTGATGATTTAACATTTATAATGGTATAATATGACATGAGTATTTCCACGACAGGAAATAACCACTCTTGTTAAAACATTAAAACATTAAACCCTTCTAGTCCAACTGTATTCATTAAAATACCAGTACAAATGCAGAGACAGAACGGCAAAAACACTACAAATTAATGCGTAGAAGAGGCAATACACCAAATTCTGAAGATTTCCACTAAACACATTGCCCTTGGGGATGCACTGACAATAGTCTTGAACTATGATGTGTTTTTCAGTTTATAAACCCAAATACAGCAGGATGTTCAGATGAACCATTGGGTCCTAAAAATACACTTTCCTCACATTGTCCATGTGAACACATGACATAAAAACTGATGAAATACTTTAAAATCTCTCACTGAACATCAGTGGTCCCTGCCCGTCCATCCTCAGTAAGCAGAGGACACCACTGTGTGAAAAGCAGAGAACAGACTCTTCTCTAAGATACCTGGTGCTACTACTTGGGTCTTATGCTCCCAAAAGAAACATACATTTGGATTATGGCATATATTTATCAGTGGCCTTTAACCAAGGGGAATTTTTTCTCTCAGTTTGGCAACATCCTAAAGCATTTGGGGCTGTGATAATCAGAGGGCAGGGTCCTGTTGGCATGCCCTGGATATGGGGCCAGGATGCTGCAAAATATTTTACAGTACACAACACAACTTTCCATGCCAAAGAATTACTCTGTTCAAAATACCAGTAGTGCCAAGGCTGGGCACACTCAATTGGAATCTATATCCTTGTTGGTATCTACTTTTACTTTTTTATTTTTGTGGGCTTAATGAAATTAATACCAAAAGGTAGGGGGTGAAAAGGGAAACGAGTTTTACCCACAGAACACTAGCATGATTGTATTTTCAGACACTTAGATAATTGTATTTACTTGGCATAACAGCAAATTTAATGCACTCATAAATGATTCCTCAGACTCCAAAATTTATTATCTCTGAGAAGTACTGAAAATACCAATTTCACCCTAGTGAGGGGACAAATAACTTAGAATATAAAATAAATGAAAGGAAAAAATTTATTTCTTCTTTAAAACTGAGGCAGTGGGGCCAGAGGGTTAGCTCAGCAATTCCGGCGCCTGCCTCGCAAGTGCAAGGTCCTGAGTTCGATCCCCAGTGACCACATACAATGTTGGGCGTGGAGACTCACGCCCACCAGCAATCAATACCACATACCACAGTGCCCGGCGTGC
Organism: Thryonomys swinderianus; assembly: GCA_004025085.1. NCBI lineage: Eukaryota > Metazoa > Chordata > Mammalia > Rodentia > Thryonomyidae > Thryonomys > Thryonomys swinderianus. Next base: position 9,057 of record PVIC010028545.1, read on the forward strand.
GTGGTGGCTCACGCCTGTCATCCCAGCACTCGGGAGGCAGAGACAGGAGGATTGCTGAGTTCAAGGCTTGCCTGGGCTATATAGTGAGCTCAAAGCCAGCCTGAACTACAAAGCGAGACCCTGTCTCAAAAAAAAAAAAAAAAAAAACAACTGAGGCAGTGTAGATATGTAAACTAATCTGGTAAGAGTTCAAACCAGGAGAGAGGGAGAAAAGCTGAAAATTTTTTCTAATTTGCAAGTCTCCCAATTTTCTCTATAAGAGTAAAAACTGCTAATTGTTAAGTCATCATACCAGTACTTTAAAAATTGCTTTTGGCAGGAGTATAATGAAAGTAATATTATTATTGTGTTATTTTAGGTACATTTGTAAGACTTCAAAGCATTTAAAATTTGCTGTGTTAAATTTCTGAAAACATTAAGATTATAAACAGCATTCACATATTTGGAAATTTTAATCGGTTACATTAACAAGTTTTGGATTATAGTTAAAGAGTTTATGAAAATTTCCAACAACATGAATTAAAAGTTAAGTAGACACTAGTTGGCATATAAATAAGTGTCCATTTACACACACATACATACTCACATACACATTCTCCATAGAACTGTACGTTTCACAGAAGTCACACGGTGCCTGCCCCAAGTTAGTTCTCTCTGACCATAAAGTATGGAAAATAAAGAAATCCCAAGGAAGAAGATCATTGGTCAGAAAAGATTAAATTGCCCCATTATAAAATCCTTTCCCCTCCACGTTATAACACGTTTAAGGGTCTACATGTGAGACTTAAGACTTCTGGGTTCTATTTCTATATCTGTCCAGCTTACCTATGATAAACCAGGCATGGTAATGCACACCTGTAATCCCAGCACTCTGGAGGCTGAGGGGGAAAGGACTGGCATGAGTTCAAGGCCAGCCTGGGCTACATAGTGAGTTTGAGGCCAGCCTAAACTACATACCAAGACCATGTTAAAAAACAAAAGACCAAGTGACGTTTTCTGCTGTTAAAGTTGAAAATACACAGTACCTGAGGACCTTAGTTCAGTGGTGCCTGCCTTGTAAGTGTAAGGGCCTGAGTTTGATTCCTGGTTCCCCTAAAAAAGAAGAAACAATTACTTTCCAACTTAATTTGATATTACCTTATCAAGTGATTTATTGAGCTATTCTCTGACTCATTTTATTCATTTTTGAATGGGAATAACAACAAAATCTTCCCTACAGGATTGCAGTGAGGATTGAATGAGGTAACTTTTTAAAAGACTTCTCATAATGACTGGAAGGTGAGTGTCATTATTAATTTACTCTGGACACTGGGTGTTTCTCATTATCTCCTAGAGTAGATAGGGTTGTTAACTTTTTTTAAAAAACATGTTAGAGATAGTACTCTGAGAATCAGCAGAGAAGCTAGCCAAGATTTTTCAGACTTTATCTATTACTTTAGCTAACTTTGAAGGAAATGCGAAGTTACTTTCAGTAAAATGTTCTGGTATATGAACTCATTTCACAAATATAAAAATGTACAGGGTTGAAAATAAAACATACTGATACTGCAACAGATCAGAGAGAAAACTTAGGTGAAAGGGATACAAAGATGTGAGAATGGTTGATATTTGTCCCTACATTCCTTATACTCTATAATCTTGCACGACCATCTCTGTAAATACTAAAATCTAAGACGCCCAAGTGTCTGACATAAAATGGGTTAATACCGCATATAACCTATGCTTGGCCTGTGAAGACTTTAAGTCCTCTCTAGACGTCTTATGATACCTGATAAAGTAAACACTATATAAATTATTGTTATACTGCATTATTCAGCGAATAATGACATCAGAAAAATGTACATGTTTAGTACTGATGCAATTTTTAAAAATATTTTTCATCTGTTATTGGTTGAACCCATAAGCACAGAGAACCACTGGCCCTAGCAGGCCAATTATATATACCAACAAAGAAGATGATGAAATGGATAAATTCTTTGACAGACACAACTACTAAAACAGACTCAAGAAGTAAAGAAAAAATAAATAAGTATATTACATATAAAAAGATTTCAATATGAAATCCACCCACTTCCTCACACACAAACACAAGTCAAGGACCAAATGTATTCTGCTGTGAATTCTAACAAACAGTAAGAGTTAACACCAATCCTTCACAAGCTCTTCCAGGAAAACAGAACAAGAGCAAATACATCTGAGCTGATTTTATTAAGCCAGTACAACCCTAATAATAAAACTAAGCAAGTGAATCACAAGAAAAGAAAACTACTTGTATGGACTAATATGTCATGATTATACAGGTGCAAAATTCCTCAACAAAAGACTACCAAATCTAATAATTTATTGACCTAGTAACATATAAAAAGAATGATATAAAAGGCAAATCTAACTATAATGACTTGCCACTTCACACCTCTCAGGATGGTTATTACCAAAAAAACAAAGAAACAAAGAAACAAAGGAAAGAAAGGAAGGAAGGAAGGAAGGAAGGAAGGAAGGAAGGAAGGAAGGAAAGAAAGAAAGAAAGAAAGAAAGAAAGAAAGAAAGAAAGAAAGAAAGAAAGAAAGAAAGAAAGAAAGGAGGAAAGAGAAAGAAAGATAGCTGGTGAGGTTGTGGAGAAACTGGCACCTTTATATTGTTAGTTGAAATTTAAAGTGGTACAGCAGCTATGGAAACCAGTATGGGGATTCCTCAAAAATTAAAAATAGAACAACCATATGATCCAGCAATCCAAAAGATATCATATACCAAGAATACACATCCACATTCACGTCTTTGGGTGTATGTCCAAAAGAACTGAAATCAGGATCTCAAGAGAAAGTTAACATATCTACAGTAAGAATGGAAAAAAATTAGACATCTTAATAAAATGAAGACTGAAAACAAAGGCTATCCAATATGTGAATAATGCATCATACAAATTTACAAGTACAGTTTTTCAAACATAAATGAATCACTGAGAAACAATGTGATCACAATTTAGCTCCAAAACAAGTATCTTATAACTTCAAAGATTTAAAATCATATTGGTGATAAACTTTGGCCATAACTCAAGTACAGAAGTACATTTGGAAGTATGTTTATAATTGAACTCATTCTAATTACTAAATCATAGTGAAACTGAACTATAGGAAAGTAAAACTATTTAAAGTGGAAAGAACGGATTATGTAGTAGTATAATAGAGGAAGAAAAGAAATGAAAAATCATTTAAAAGTGTAAGAAATCTGGAAAAGAAGATAATGGGTTAGGAGAATTTAGATGCAAACAAATAACAAGGAATAAGCACTTCTAGAAAGAAAAAATGGATAAAGTTTGCCATCTATCGTGATTTTTAAAACTCAATAGAATAGAAATATATCAACATTCTCTTAACAGAAACACACCACTAGGCTGACTGACACCTTACCACAACAGAAACAGCAGAACAATGAAATAAAATCAAGAAACATGTTTAAGGCAAAGAAGAAAGGGATTTTCTCAGGAGGAAGGATAAAGACCTAAAAAAGAGGAAACACAGGAGTTTAAAGCTAAGAATAGGATACAGAAAATGGAAAAGGAGATCATGGCAGTGTCGGAGAGGGCAGTCGTAAAAGCTGTAGAGCATAAAGGATGTTTGGATCCCTGTAAGTTTGAGCCGCCTGGAATGACTGACCTTTGTCCTTCCAGGGAATCGATCTTCCCTGAAGGTGCAGAAAGCTGTAGTGAGGTGAGGATTTAGTTCAAGTGGTACTGTGCCTGCCTTGGACACATAAGGGCCTGAGTTTGATCCCTAGTACCACAAAAAAAAAAAAAAAAAAGGATGAAACATTGAAATTAATTTTCTGAGCTCCTGAAATAGACCCATGTCTGTTAAAGTCAATACTTGCTGAAATGTTAAAAACAGTAATTTTCTCAGTCCTGATTTGCTCTAAAATCAACTCAGAAATTTTCAAAATAATGCCAGCTCTCTGACTTAGTGATTCCTAAGGTACAGTGCCAAAGACCAACACCAACACTGCCAACATTATCTGGGCACTTGTTAGAAATACAAACTAGATGATGAGGTCCAAAAATCTGTATCTTAATGTCTTTCAAGGACTCCTAGGGCATAGTAAAGTTTGCTTTTCTATTAAAAGTAGTGTTCCTGTGCAAACAAATATAGTGAAAATATCTAAAAAAGATAAACTTCTCAGAAAATTAAGTGAAAGGAATTCCTTAATTTAAAACAAATTGAGCATATATAACCCCAAAATTAAAAATCTGAAATGCTCTGAACCCTGAAATGTTTTGAGTGCTGATATGTGCTCGCTTTGGCAGCACATGTACTAAAATTGAGTGCTGATATGATACCGCAAGTGGAAAATTCTGTACTACAAAATTTTATGTTACAGACCAGAGATTTAGCTCAGTAGTTCCAGCACCTGCCTAGCAAGTGCAAGGTCCCTGGTTTGATCCCTAGTAACCACATACAACAATACCAAGAGTGGCGACTCGTGCCCACCAGCAATCAGTACCACATACCACAGTGCCAAGCATGGTGACTCACGCCTGTAATCCCAACACTGGGGAGGCAGAAACAGGAGGATTGCTGAGTTCAAGTCTTGCCTGAGCTACATAGTGAGCTCAGGGTCAGCTTGAACTACAAAGCAAGACCCTGTCTCCATAAAAAAAAAAATTATGTCATGCACAAAATTATTTAAAATATTGTATAAATTTATCTTCAGGCTATATAGAATTCATAAAACATAAATGAATGTTGTTCTTAGACTTAAGTTGCATCCCTAAGATATCTCATTATGTATATGCAAATATTCTAAAAATTCCTACATGCAAATATTCCCAGAATATCTAAAATCTGAAACACTTTAGATCCCAAGCATTTCAGATAAGGGATACCCAAGCTACACAAGCTAACTACTGAAAAGTCACAGCAACAACAAAAAAAAAAAAAAGTCACAGCAATCACCGGATTTCATAAACTTTAGGTACTTTCTGTACAAATTGAAAGATACTATCTACTCTCATGTGTCTTCTTCAAATTAGCAAACCTACTTGACACACGAAGTAAGAAAAATAAACAAACCAGAAGGAAAGAGACAAAAATACCAAATTCTGATAGAAGAGAACCTCAATACAATAGCAACACCAGCAAATTCACTCAACACAAAACCAACACATAAAAACCAACAGTATCCCTGCGTACCTGTAGCCCAAAACTAGAAAAGATATTAGGAATACCAACAGCAGTAAAGTTAAAACCTAAATCTACTCCAAAAATGAATATGTAGGGGTTTAAGGAAAAACACTTTTAAACACCAGTAAGAATTTAAAACTTCTACACATGGAAAGATAACTATGTTCACAACCAAAAAACACAAGATCATAAAGATACTTCTCTCTATACTCAGATAGACACAAATAAAATAATTAAAATATTTTTATGATTCCAATGGGTTATGAGAAAAAATACAAAAGACATTTTCAAATTTAGAGGAAGGAATAAATGTGTATGACAATTTTGAGAGGTTAATGCAAACAAAATATAACTGGACCAGTTAATTGCCTATATAAAACACTGGCTAGCAACACGTGAGAGGCAGCTTGGCAGAAGTCATCTGGGGGAAGTTTCTGTCCTTTTGAAGAGACCAGAAAAGACAGTGTGTTCTTTGGTACTGTGCTTGGCCTGTCTAAATGTGATCTCTGCTGTGACCGGAGCCATTCTGTAACCAGGAAGACAAAACCAACGTGTCAATGATAATGTTAGAATGAACAGGCTATATACAGATGACACTGCTGTGCCTTTGAAACAGCCTGCTCTGAAAGTTTATCACAAAACTGCTTGTTTATAACTTAATAAACATGCCTTGGTGTATTAAAAATAGCATGAGATCATATGTAGTGATGGTAAAAGACATTGAAACACATTTCAAATAGAAAAAAATCCAAAATGGTATTCCACTTGTGTAAAACATATATATATATATATATACATATAATATCATATATAACATCATATATATGAGTTACTTACACTTGTAACAAGCAGAGAATGGTATTCCCAAGAATACAGAAGAACGTCTTGACAATGTTTAATTCTAGTGTATGACCACAAACTTTGTATTTTACAAAGGTTTTCTAACATGTGGGACGTTTTTGTCATTAGTCTGTATTTGCATAATATGGGGAGAAAAGGAGAAAAATCATGTCTAGTAACAACCGAGCTGACACTGCTACTAACTGAAGTTCTGGTTTCAGGAAGAGCCGGATCCTTACGGGAGCCCTGCGTCGTGGGACCAGTGAGAGGGGACAGGGAATGCAGCCCAGGTGGAGAGGAAGCCTCGCGCTCACAGCACTGGCTCATCGCATGGAATCCCAGGGGCATCACTACCATGAGGTCGATTTGACGTCACGAGAGACAGGTTTTATGCTTGTTAATTAGACCTGATGCTAGTGGGAGACTGAAGAAATAACCTAAACCTCTAGGAAAACAAATATCGATAAATGAAGGCAGGAAACCGTGCCTGTTCATACACTGCTATAGACACTCGGGGATCAGAAGACAAAGTTAGTCCTAAATCACCGAGGATCCAGATGGGACATTTCTATTCTTACAAAACAGAGAAACCCATAATGACAGAATCCAAGAAGAAAAGGATAAATTAAACCTCCTTGTTTGAACAGAAATTTACCCTCACCGTAATGTGGTCAGCACACACTGCCCATGAAACCCACGGAAGCAGAAAAGTGATTAAGAATGTACTTGTTATCATGCCAGGTACCCAGGCTCTGTGGCAGAATTGGTCTTTTGAGTAGAAAGCAGAGCTAATTAACTAGTAACGAGGTCAAAGTTTTGTGTTCAACACTCCAGTGTGCCAATTTTCTTTGTTTTCGGGTTATGTTGTGCAATTTCCCCTTCCACAAGACCAGAGAAGGCCCAGTGAGTACTGCGACCCACCTCTATTAGTGGAAACCTGTTTAAATGCTTCCCCGGCAGGTGTGGGTCAGGAAAATCATCTTTAAAAGGATAGATGGCTGCAAGCAAAGAAGAAACTCATTCGTGGTGCAAAATGCTAAACATCATTTCAATACAGGTAGTTTATTCTTGTACTTTTAATATAAGATAAAGTACTTTTATGCCCAATGGACCTAATATCCACTTAACTGGTGCTACTTTTCACAGGAAATTGTGACTTTTTTCTTATTTTCCTAAGTCATAATTAAGCATTAAAAGAACTCAGCATAGTAGCTCATGGAGGAGAAACATATTCTAACGATCTTGTTAGCTTGCCCTTGAAACTTAAGAACATCATGCTGTTAACTCTTTTTCCATAACACTTATTATAATGATACTGTTAGCACTTGACATTTCCCTCTTGAGGAAAAAACAGCTTTTACGTTAGTATGTATTTATTATGTTTATCAATGGCTCAGTAATTGGGATAACTTGAAAAATCTTTGCCAACTTCTCAGGATTGCTACCTGATAAACTTCCTAAATACAGTTAATTTTATCAAATAAAAAACCCTTAATGCTTGACTTCTGGTCAAAGATTTTAAGAAAGACTTTACTCTGAGAAAAATGAATACTTTCTATAGCTTAAAAGTCTAGCCTTTGGGCTGGGGATTTAGCTCAGTGGTTCCAGCACCTTCCTTGCAAACACAAGGTCCCAAATTTGATCCCAAATTTGATCCCCCCCCAAAAAATATATATATATCTAGTACAAAATATATATCTAGTACAATATATATATACATATATATGTATGTATGTGTGTATATATATACATACATATATATGTATGTATGTGTGTGTGTGTGTATATATATATATATATACATACATGTATATATGGCCTTTACCTGGCTATGGCAGTGCCCAACTGGAATCTCAGAACTCTGAGAATCTGAAGCAGGAGGATCAAAAGTTAGATCCACAGTCTCAACTATCTAATGACATACTGAGATCCTGTCTCAAAATAAATCTCTGGGGATGTAGCTTAATACCAAGAACCTGAGTTCAATCCCAGTACCTCCTACCAAATCCAGCCTGTGGTTGCTTATTAACTATAGAGGAAATAAAGCCCGAGGAATGACACTGAAAAAGAAGTAATTACGGCACTAGGAGGCAGAGACAGGCAGATTGCTGAGTTTGAGGCTTGCCGGGGCTACATAGTGAACTCAGAGCCAGCCTGAACTACAAAGCGAGACCCTGTCTGAAAAAAAAAAAAAGAAGAAGTAATTACAACTAGATTTCTGGGATAAGCAAGAAAATTACTCCTAGGTAAGTCCACGTTCAGATAAAACAGATTAAGTGCTATAGCAACTCAAGCTCCCAGGGCTTTAGGCTGCAAGGGGTGTGTTTCCTTCCCAGGCCTTCTGGGACCCTGAACATCACTTCAAGTTTTGAAAGTGGGGTCAAGGCCCTGGCCATTCCCCAGTTATGCATGCTGTCAGCAGCCTTGAAGGATGAAACACCGTGTCTGTCCCTGAGGGCAAAGCACAGGCCCGCTTGTTTCTGATTCCAATAAAACAGATCGCTTCAAAGTTCTTCCCCTATAATCCAACCAGTTGCACATGTTAATCTCTTGTGTGCCTTGTGTTGCCTTAATGGGACTTGGGAGACAAGAGGAACAGATATAAACCAATATACAGTGCTGGCTACTGCTTTTCCTTTGACTAACAAGGCCCCTCATTTCTGCCTTGGGAGTCGTGTCCTCTGCCAGAACCATGATATAGGAGTGGACTAAAGTATGAGCCTGTGAGAAAGATAAACTCCAGCACAGTTCCTACTTGGTGAAGCTGGGGTTCTGCCTCACACAACCATTTGGGGACCAGGGATATTCCAGGCACTGGCTCCTTCTGCCAAAAAGTCCTTCCCTGGATCTTCAGGATCTAAGGGGCAGATGAGGGAGGATCTGACAGTGTCTGTAGAAGAGGTTCCAGGACCAGGCCCGGAGTGTGGCCCCATCTCAGGCCTGGGGAGCCTGAGAAATGTAATTTAACTGTGCGGCCAGCAGACTAAGAAACAGGATGTGGGAAAGATATACCAATGTCTTTGTCACAGTCCAGGAGGCTGAAGTGATCATTAAAATGCCAAATTCATTAGAACTGGAATTTACTCATCAGGAGCTAATGCTTAGACTAAGATTAGGAAATGCATCTGGAGTTTTACTTTTCTGTAGAGTTATCAATTTTCTACAATACACTCAGTTGAGGAAAAAGACATAAGAAGGATGATATTTCTGGAAATTAGTAAGTCCTTCTCATCTTGACCTGAGGCTCCTTATCATGGTAATAGCTGAAAGCAGAGAAGGAATTATATTCACTGGTTAAAAGGAGATTAATAGTCTGTTTTAGTTTGACTGTATTTATTTTGGCCCCTTTCCCCAGATAAATATTGAGTAGTACTCACTGTCCTTGAACCACATTGATAGCTTCAATGTGGCTATTTTATGGGGTTTTTAAAAAATAGAATCTTGGGGCCAGAGGGTTAGCTCAGTGGTTCCGGTGCCTGCCTTGCAAGTGCAAGGTCTTGAGTTCGATCCCCGGTAACTGCATATAATACTGGGCATGGAGACTCATGCCCACCAACAATCAATACTGCATACCACAATGCCAGGCGTGGTGGCTCATGCCTGTCATCCCAGCACTCGGGAGGCAGAGACAGGAGGATTGCTGAGTTCGAAGCTTGCCTAGGCTACATAGTGAGCTCAGAGCCAGCCTGAACTACAAAGCGAGACCCTGTCTCAAAAAAAAAAAAGTAGAATCTTGGTTTTAACTTGTTTTTTAATTTACTTTTGTGCAGAACACCATTAAAAAGGAAACTTTTTTGCTTACAGGTGGGGTTTTTCATTGGCATTTCTGAAACAAACCCGCTCTCTGTGTGAAAAGTCTGGCTAAGGTCAGAAAATTATAAAAACTGTCTGCAGTACAAAAATTAGGAAATCAGATCAGAAAGATTGACTACCCTAAACACCATTCATGAAGAATTTTTTTACCCCAGAACTCAATTTTCACTGTCTCACTAACTCACATTCCTAGAATGTGGGTCCCAGTTGTGGATGAAAGCAGAGGAGGAAGAGGAGGAGAAGGAGGAGGAGGAAGAGAAGAAGGAGCCTGTCCGAAATCAAAGGACCAGCCCTGGCCAGGTGGAAACTGGAAGGAAAAGAGATCCATTAGAGGAGGAGGAGTTTGCTACTCACTCAACAATCGGAAACAACATCCTGACTACATTTCAACAGATGGAAGTGGGTTCAACCACAAGCAATGAGAAATATTTTGTACTCACAGAGTATGAAGTTATTCTTCTGGAAATTACCTAAAACCAACTATGATCAAAATACATGGTATTTAAATTTAAAAAAAAATATTACAGCAAAAGAAACACCTCCAATAATCTCCCTCAAAATCCACCCCCTTGTTTTGAACACTTATCCCAGTGTTCTCAACACTCTGGGAAGAAGTTCTAGAAGTCCTCTTTTCTGAATATCTTTATAAGGAATCATAAAGATAAGGTGGATGGTGCTGCTGAGTGCCACCCCCCGGAAAGGCAGGCTCGTAAAAATATTACAGGGCATCTGCATGCTACTCACCCCATCCAGCCTCACATGGCTCCTGGTTCTTCCCCATAATCATAAAAGCTAAATGTTTTGAATCAGTTCAAGGCAACAACGTAGCCATGACAGTGCAACCAAAGTTATTCAAGAAAAGGGTTTCCAGAACTGCTTCAGTGAGCAAGAATGCTGAAGTAATTTCAAAGTGGAATGGGTTATTCTCAGTGGGAGTAATGGCAACATGTCTTACTGTAATAATTGTTCCCTTTATTGAATTTATTGGGACCTTTGAGATATATATTATGATCACATTCAACATTGAGAATTTCTGATATCTTGATTCTCATTTATTCCCATTCCCTGCTCTATCTACACCTATCAATATCCTGATACATGAGTTGTACTTTTAAAAATACAATACACTGGGCCGGAGATTAGCTCAGTGGTTCCGGCGCCTGGCTCGGAAGCGCAAGGTCCTGAGTTCGATCCCCGGTAACCACATACAATGCTGGGCGTGGAGACACGCCCACCAACAATCAACACCGCATACCACAATGCTGGGCGTGGTGGCTCACGCCTGTAATCCCAGCACTCGGGAGGCAGAGACAGGAGGATTGCTGAGTTCACGGTGGCTTGCCTGGGCACCATAGTGAGCTCAGGGCCAGCCTGAACTACAAAGCGAGACTCTGTCTCAAAAGCAAAAAAAAAAAAAAAAAAAAAAAATACAATACACTTCCTTATGAGTACTACATTTCTTGACACAGAAAGTAGTGAGATAGAGGCTGTTGAAATTTATTGAAGCATAAAATAGTCTTTGTTTTATTATTTAAATATCTGATCCATTTTGATTTTAGTTTAAATGGATGCCCACTGAAGCCATAGACAAGTGAAATAAACAGGACACACATGTATACATATCAAATGGTTTCTCTGGTGTGAAAAACTGCAAGAGTGAATGAGGACCAAAATATATAACAGATAACGTAAAATAGGAAGTAAAATTTGAAAAGAGAAGGCGAGATAAGAGGGGTTCAGGAAGAGAAAGAAGACAAAATATGAGAAAAGAAGGAAAAACAGAAAAATGTTTCCATTAATGGGAGGATGGGAATTGGGAAAAATAAGAACCAAGTGACATCATGTACAGGTAAAAATTACCAATAATGAATGATCATAATGTATACCTAAATGTACCAAAAAATATAAACAATTAAAAAAAAAAAGGCTGGACGTGATCAGCATGAGTTCCAAGCAAAGCTGGGCTACATAGTGAGTTCAGGACCAGTCTGAACTAAAAGCTAAACCATACCTTTAAAAACCAAAGCAGGGACCAGGGATTCAGCTCACTGGTTCTGGCGTCTGCCTGGCAAGTGCAAGGTCCCAGGTTTGATCCCCAGCACCACATATCACAACGCTGGTGTGATGGCTCACACCTGTAAGCTCAGCACTCAGGAGGCAGAGGCAGAAGGATTGCTAAGTTCGAGGCTTGCCTGGGCTACATAGTGAGTTCAGTGACAACTACCAAGTGAGACCCTATCCCCAAAAACAAACAAACAAACAAAATCAGAAACAACAACAAAACGTGGGAAGATGCGTTTGTCTGTAGCTCAGAGCAAAGGCTGTGGTTTGAGACCATGTACTGGGGCTATGGAAGAATTTTGGGAAAATGTGGGAGACAGCTAAAAGCAGCACTGGAGATCTCTGAGTGATATGCTAACCCTGGAAGTAGCAATATTTGAAGAGAAAACAAGCAAACCTACCTTGCTTTACAAGAGCTAAAATATTTTGTCCCAGGATTTGGCAGGCACAGGCAGGAGGGCTTCCGTGAGTTTAAGGCCAGCCTGAATCCCTAAACTACTCAGTGAGACCCTGTCTCCAAACCAACAAACAAGCAAACAAATAACTCCGTGTTGTAACTTCTGTTACTTAAACTAGATTCCATTTCCATATAAAAGGCAGAAAAAGTGATGATGACTCCAGGATTCATTTCTCTGGATGCTTCTAGGGTGGTTGACCAGAAGTGAAAAAACACCCCTTTTACTACAGGATAAACTGAGGAACAAAAGGAGCTACTAGCAAACCATGCAAAGTCAGTTGGCTGAGCTATGGCTTTGGGCTAGAGCAGAGGCCGGGAGTATGCTGAGGCCTGGGTCCCACCCAGCAGCAAAAGAAAGAACCAGCGTTGCTCATTCTTCATTGGAGTGTGAACGCTACTCTTGGATATTTTACTATATTTTAGTTAGCTCTTTGCTACCAGGGATCAAGGGGGCCTTGTGCTTGCCAAACAGAGGCTAAAACCACTAAAGTCAATCCAAGGCTTGATACATATATTTGGGGGGGGGGAACAGGGTTTCACTTTGTAGTTCAGGCTGGCCCTGAGCTCACTATGTAGCCCAGGCAAGCCTCGAACTCAGCAATCCTCCTGCCTCTGCCTCCCAAGTGCTGGGATTACAGGCACGACACACCAGGCCCAACACTGTGGTATGTGGTACCAAATATCCAACTCAGGACCTTGCACTTGCTAGGCAGACGCTGGAACCGCTGAGCTAAGTCCTCAGCCCTGCCTACATATACATTTTTTAAAGTTATTGAGAGGGGAAGCTAGCTGAGCCTGATGATGCACACCTTAATCCCAGCGCTGAGAAGGTTGAGGGAGAAGGATCCCTAGAGGAGGACAGATTGGGCTACAGAGCTGGCCCCGTGCTGTACTCGAGCGGCTCACCTGCAGGTCCTCTCTTGTGCCTGAGCAGGTCACGAGCCAGTTATCTGCTGTCACATGCTGCTGAGGAGCTGTTCACGTGCTGGTCAGGAGTTTGTTCATGCGCGCTGACTAGCTGGTCACGTGCTCTCTAGATCTGTTGCTGGCGCGCTCCTTACGCGCCCGCTCACGTCCCCGTGGGCCCCAGGTTCAGCGGCGCGAGGAGCGGCCCTCCGCCCGCGCTCAGCACACGGGCCCCACGTGGCCACCGCCATCCCCACGGCCCGAATCCCCCCGCGTCCCCGGCGTCGGCTCTGTCCTCCGTCCGTCGGGCTGCGGCTCGCGCGGGGGCCTCGGGGGCGCCCGAGCCGGGTGGCCCCGCGCAGCCCTCACTCCGGGTCTGCACCGAGTCCCGCGGCGTGTCCGGCTTCTCCGGCGGCACCGTCCCGCCTCCTTCCCGGCGAACTCCCTGAGCCGTCGGCTCGTCTCACCGCCTCCCGTCCGCACTGTCCTCAGGCGCGCGCGCTGCGGGGGATGGATTCCCGCCGGCTGCCCGCGGTGCGTGTGCGTGCGTGTGCCTGCGCGTGTGCGCGGCCGGCTCCAGGGCGGGGAGGCCCACGAGGCCCAGAGGCACCGAATGCACGGCGCCCGGACGCTCCACCGCTCTCCGACCCGACCCGCGCGTACGCGCCCCGCTGCCGGGCTCAGTCTCCGCGCGCCCGCGAGCGCCCCCGTGCGGCCCCGGGAAGCGCCGCGGAGGGCGAGGGCCGGAGATCGGCCGGGCTGGATCGGCGCAGCCCGTCCAGCGCTTCCTCCCGCTCACCTGCGCGCCGCTCTCTCCTGCCTCTGGGCGGCCCCGGCCTCCTTCC
>PVIC010028546.1:0-23160 GCA_004025085.1 Thryonomys swinderianus
GTCTTACTCTCCCGTCTTTGGACCTCCCATGTGTGTATCTTGGAATAGTGGAGGTGTCTCGTCAGTCTCTTCAGTGCTGTTCGTCTTTCTTTATTATTTTCTCCTACTTCTTAGACTGTTGACCTGTCTTCGGGTTCTTGTTCCTCAGTCTCTCTTGTCCCTGCTTCCAAATTCCTTATTCTGCCCCTCAGATCTGCTATTAAACTCATGTACTGAAGTTTTCATTTCAGTTACTCTTTCCAGCTCCACTCACTTTTTTCCCTTTATTTCTACCTCTTTATCGATATTGTTTTATTGATATTGGTATTTTCCACTTGGTGAGACAGAAATGTCTCACCAAACTGATAGATTTCCTTTAGCTCTCCAGTCATATTTAGAAGAGTTTCTTCCTTTCCCTGTGTGAAAAGACCATACCTTGTTTCTTTACAGACCTCAGGCTTCTGTTGCTGTTGCTGGAAACTAAATCTGAATGCGATCCTGTGATGGCTTTGAACTCACTGGCTCCTCGTCTCTGGAGTTTGTTGCTGTGGAGGGCTGTCCCTGCTTGTTTGTGTGTGGATACTTCTGGGGAGTCTGCGTCTTTTGTTATGCATGGAGACGAAGGCCCTGGTCCCGCAGGTAGTCATCAGCGAGTCCCTGTGTGGGGAGAGCCTCGGGCCTGGGGTGACTACCCCGACCCTGGGCTGGCGCAGAAGCGGTGCTCCGCGCTCCGGCTCCCCTGCACCCCGAGCCTGACGCCAGCCGGACGTGAGGACTCGGGCTCCTCAGCTTTTCTGGTCACTCAGCCGCTGTGGGCGTGTGCGGCTCCCTAGCCTCCCTGGAGTACAGAGCAGCTTTCCAAGCTCGTCACCCCCAGTGTCCCCTCCCCGGCTCTGCGTCCGTCTGTCGTGCCACCGCCCCGGTCAGTGTACTTTGTCACAGGCGGTGGAGCTGATGTGTGTGACTCCGGGCGCTCTGACGAGCCCCGCCTGGAAACCCACTTCGGCCCCGGGAGGCTCCAAGGCGGGGGGCGTGCGCAGCCTCCAGACGCTGGGAACGCGCCCCCGCTGCCCGTCCGGTGCCCTCGCCGCCGGGCGCCAGCCTCAGCGGGGGCAGGGAGCGGCCACGGCGCTCGGCCCACAGCAGCTCTCACTGAGCGGTAGATGCCTCCGGCCTTCTGTGCTCAGCGTTCTCTTACTGTTGTGAGTTTCGGATTACTTTCTGAACTCGCAAACGATTCTGAGCGATGTACCAGCTTATTGGTTTCTTTGGTGGAGGGACAGAGATTTGGGGTTTCGTGCCTGCCGTTTTGGTGGGTTCTTCCCGTGAGGACGCAGCCCCTTCCTCACCGGGATCAGCTTCCTGTCACACAAATTCTGCTGAGCGCTGGGGATGCTGCTCTTAGGTAGGACTATTTCCTCGCCCTTGGCTTTGTGCTGTGAACATTCTGCCTCTGGAATTACTTTCTATTGCTGTTGTACTAAATTGCCATAATGTAATGGTGTATTAGAACGTAATTTTATTACCTTAGAGTGTGTAAGGCCAGAAGCCTGACGTGGGTCTCACGTGCCAGGAGGCCTTGGCTGATCCGTTTCCGCACACCACTCGGTCTCCGGGACGCGTGGGCTCCGTGGCCCCGTCTGCCCTCCGCCTCCGCGGCCCGCAGTGCCCGGACGGGCTCCTTGCCCTGTCTCTGCACTGCTGTCTGCACAGTTCTCTCCTTTCCGCTGCTTTCTTTTCCGTTTTCCTCCCCCGCATTATCCTTCAATTTGGTGTGTATGTCTTTTTGAGATTTTTCTCCTGCTACTGTACTGTTATGCTTCTTATTTTCCTTTTCACCTCTTTCTTTTCCTCTTGAGTCCATTATAATCCACCGGGCCTTCGTGGCCAGTACAGAGTAGGTGTCATATCGTAGCAGCATCGATTTCCCTTTACCACTGACTTTACGTGCGGGTAGGTTTTGAGCGTCAGGACCCGCCCGTATTGGGAAGGCCAGTCTCCTGCCTGTTGTGCATCTGTATGTAAGAGTAACTATATAGTGATTACTTTGTATACTCGTGTTTAAATAATACTAAAAACAGAAAGCATGTATGTATTTACAGTTAGCGACAATGAGCTTTTTATCGGCCCCTTCTGGCTGTCTCCGTTTTGTCCTTGTGCACTTAGTTACCGCCTGGCGTCGCTGTCTTGCTTCAGAGCAGGCCTGTTTCCACCACCTCCTGGGTGCTGGCTGTTACTGCTATGTATTTCTATATGACGGGTGCCCAACAATACAGTCGTATACATATGTTTTACATTATTGCCTTTAAGTCAGCTAAGGGAAAAAAGAGAAGAAACACGCATCTATGCAACCTTTAAATCAAACAGTTACGTATACGATGCTCTTTGGTTTTTGTGTGTGAGCTTAAATACCCTGTCAGTTTTCGGGTATGTGGGACTATATTTCATTCTGACCCTGAGCAGTGGTTTTGCTGGACGCAGGATTTTTCCGCTTGATCGTGCTGTCCTACTGCCTCTCGTTTCCTTGCTCCTTAGGAGAAGTCAGTTGTTCACCACCCTGGGATTCTCTTGTATGTGACAAGTTGTTTTTCTTTTGCTGCTTTCTGTTTTTTTTTTCCTTTTGTCTTTTAACGTTTTTCTGTGATGTCTGCAGGCGCGGTGTCCGTGTTTAGCCTGCGTTAAGCTGTGGAGTTCCCCGAACACACAGACGGCCGGTGCTCGCCCTGTAGTGTCCAACCGGCCCGTCCTCTCCCCGTCTGAGGCCCTCCCCGTGGCTGCGTTCCTCTGTTCACGGTCTCCCGCACTGCTCTGCTCCCTTTTCTGCATTTCTTCACCTTATTTGTCCTTCATGTTGACGTCTCTTTATCTATTTTCAAGATTTTTCCCTTTCCGCCAGCTCAAATACACCGTTGTGCTTCTTAGGTATTTTCCTTTTCAGCTCCAGGATTTCCATTTGATGTTAAAAAATAATTTTTTCTCTTTATTGGTATTCTTCGTTTGATGAGACATTGCCATTGTAGCTTCTTTGTGGGTGCGCGGTCTCCTTTAGTTCTTTAGAGGTCTTTAAAATGGCTGCTCTGAAGTCTGTTAAATGTGGCATCTGTGTCTCCCGTGGACCTGTTCCGTGGCACACCCTCTTCTCTCTGAAAGCTTGATTTTTGTGTAGTCGCCTTAGTCGAGAAATGGCCGGGTATGCAGGGGTGTCTGCTCCCTGCCGTGCTGGAGGCATGTGGCCGCTTCCTTTCGTGCAGAAGCCTCCGGCATTCGCCCTCGAGGGTGCCGACTTGGGCGCAGACACAGGTGCCTGGTCTCCCCGGCCTCTCGGGCGCGCTTCTGCCTGGCTGGTGTCACACCCGGCTCGTGGCCTCCATCAGTCGATTGGTCATTGTTTTTGACCATGTCCCGGGGCACATTTGCCCCTGATCTGATCTGATTGAATTTGAACGCGCTGCTTTGGGGCCCTCCCAGAGTGGTAGTGTAGCTGTTTCTTTGATCTTTCCAGTGCGCTGGCTGTGCTGTCTTTTCCCTGGCTGCTGTCACAGCCCTCCCCAGTCCTCCCTCACGGTGGGCACCTCCTGTCCCGGGCACTTGGGCGGGAGGTGGCTGCCCCTGGGGCCCCGCTCTGGAGGTCCGGGTCTGGTCCTCTGAGCGCTGGTGTGGGAGGCTGGGGAGCGTGCAGGAGCGGAACCTAGGGGCGCCCGGCTCAGACCCTTGGCACCTGCTCCTGGAGGGATGATGGTAATTTCCGTGGGCCTGAGCGAGTTCTCCTGAGAGCGTTGTCACAAAAGGCCGAGCTCGGCCACTCCACAGCCTCCGTGGCCTGCTTCCTATAGTGTGAGCTCCCCTGCTGGCCCTCTGCTAGGGGCACCTATCAGAGCTGAGCTGATGCCAGCACCATGCCTGTGACCCTCCAGAACAAAGCGAACCGACCTCTCTTCTTATGAATGCCAAGCTTCGGGTATTTTGTTACAACAGCAGAAAACAAGGTCTCGCTGGATGCGAGCTCTGAGCCGCTACTCAGACATGAAGAGGAGGCGGCTTCTGCCTCCCAGTTGGCCACCCCCAACCTAGAGCTGGCTGCGGCAGAGGCGATGGGGCCCCCAGGATTCTTACCCTGCTTCCTCTGGGGCCTCAGCCCCGCGAGTTAGGACTGAGAGGCAGAAGGAGCCGCCGCCCTACGACTTGGAACTGAGGGGTGCGGTGCTCGGGGCCAGTCTGTCTCGGCGAGACGCCGTGCCCCCCGTGGGATCTGGAGGCGGGGAGCCCCGTGCTCCGCACTTTCCCCAGGCGAGGGCATCCCTAAGCGGCCCTAGCAAGGGCTGGACGTGGGGGGAGGAAGGCAGTTATGGCCAGAGGCGCCTGCCGCTCTTCCCGAGAGCCCTTACCGAGAGTTAGTCTGTTTTCTTAGAGAGACGGCTCTAAGACGGCTATACGTTTGCAGTGCAGTTTCCTGACTTTCCGCTGCCGAGGCCGGCTGGCTTCACAGTCACTCGCTGCAGCTGTCCTGGCTGCTGTGTGCGGGAGACGCGCTGCGGCTCCCCTCGGAACAGCCACCCCTGAGCTGTCTGGAGGGTCCCGGCAGCGCCAGGCGAGGGCTGTCCACTGTCAGGGTCTGGAGAGCGCGGTGGGCGGGGATGCGGGTGCACGTAAGCCACAGAAACAGAGGCCTTGCACACGTGCGTGAGCCGGAGGCACAGCTGGCTTGGAGGGCTGCGCGCCCGCCCCGCCTCTGCTGCGAGGAGGCCCTTCTCACGCCAGCGCTCAGTGCCGCCAGCCGCGAGCCGGGAGCTGGCTGAGCCAGCAGGGGCACGTTTCCCCCTTGTGCCCACTCGGATGGGCACCACTGATTGGCCTCCTGTGCCTCACATGCCCACCCCGGCTGTGGGTAGGGGACAGAAGGTAGCAGGTGTGCCAGGTGCCCCTGGAGGCCAGGTGGAGCTGGTTAGGAAGCCCTGCAGAGCCTCAGCAGCTGGGCTGGGCATGCCCACAGCAGAGTGGGTGGCAGTGGTCTGAAAGTCAGCGCTGGGGTTGTCCCTTGAAAAACTCCTCGTGGTCAGGCACAGAGACAGTTGAGTTGCAGTGACTCCGTGTCATGTTGACTGCTCGATGGTCCAGAGCGCTAGGCATCCGGAGAGACCGGCCTCGGGATTTTGGCTTCCACCCTCCTCCTGGCTTGCAGCGTGTGGTGCGGGGCGGTGCTGACCAGCCACGCTGCCCACAGCCACACAGTCCTCGGGAGGGGCCTAGGCTCTGAGCATCGCCGAGCGAGAAGGCTTGTGGCTCAGGAGGGTTCTGCGTGTCCTTCTGACTTAGAGCATTTTTAATCTTTGATGGGTTTGTCAGGATACAACCCCGTCGTGGGTGAAGGAACATCTGTAGTTAATTTTCGTGCCCCCGAGTCTCTCTGCTGTACCCGGACATTAGACACAGACTTCGCCAGAGTTACCTCTTTCGACTGCATGTGTCGTGCAGAAATGAATGGCCACGTCTTGGAGAACTGAAGTGAACTCAGATTGCGCAAGTGGGACAGAGCGAACTTGGATCCGGCCGAGAGCCAGCTGCTGCACAGGCCGCGGCCTTGGGCTTTCACAGAGGGAAGTCACAGGGTAGCCTCCGACCTGGCGGTCTTCACGCCACTTTGAACGTCAGCTTGAGCCTGACCTTGAGTGTGAGGCCGTGGTCTGCGCTCTGACTTGTGAGACACAGAGCAACAAGCCAAGACCTCGGGCTCGGTGGGCAGCAGGGCCGCCACACGGGGCCAGTCTGGGCCAGTCTTGCTTTTCACAGGCGTGGGGTGCGCTTGAGCAGGGCGACCAGGCGACGCACACCCGCCGCGGGCCCACAGGTGTGCACCAGAGCTGCCTGAGACGGCGGTGCCCCTGCTCCGCCTGTGGGCTTTTGGGTGTCATGCCCTGTTGGCGCAGTGCAGGCTGTAGTGCAGGTGAACTCCGCTTCTGGAATGTTCTTTCCTCCCCTTGGCTTACACTTCCGTGTTTTCTTGGAGGAAGGACGCTTTGTTCTGCAGCAGCCCCACGAAGGGCCTTGGGTTACGTCACCCACGTGGCCTGTCAGGACAGCCGGGACTCGGCCTCCTCCGCAGATCCTCCCGGGCGGTGTGTGCTGCTCTTCCAAGCACTTCCGGAGCTGAGACAGCCTGTGCGCCCGGCTCCTGTGCCGCCCTGCCCCTGTCGGCCTCCAGTCAGAGCGGGAGGAAGAGCAGCTCGAGTTCTGACCCTGACGGTGCTCTGGTTTCCCGACAGGGTCTGCAGCAGCACGGGGGTCCGGGGCACTCAGCCTGGCGCGGGCCCTGAGAACTCGCTGAACAGATCAAGTTCGTGAGATGTCTTCCTGGTTTGATGTGGAAGCAGCTTCTCAGTTTTCCAGAAAGGACTCACCAGCTGGATTTTATTTTGATGATATTATTTATTGATCGTACTGGAGTCTAGCAGTGAACCTTGTATGACCGAGTGCCCAAACTATACCTCCAAACCTACTGATCTATCGCTGAGTGCCGACACTCAGTTCAACCCAAATACTAAGGATTTAACTTGGAAAGAACAACTGTCACCCGATGCTTGGCACTGGGAAACTTGGGTCTCATGCTAACAGGGAGTCCTCTGTGTGTCCATAGGTTCACCACCCCTGGTCCACACCTTTATCTTAGTCCATTTTCTGTTGCTATAAAAAGTCCCCAAGACCAGGTTATTTGTAAAACTAGAAATGCATTGCGTCATGGTTCTGAAGGCTGGAAACCCAAGAGTGTGCTACTGGCATCTGCCCAGCACCTAGTGCAGGCTTCCTTGCTGCGTGAAGCGTGGTGGAGGGCGTCGCACAGCGAGGCCAGTGGACCCACTGAGGAGCGCCTGCTGCCCCCCGTGCCTGCCTCCTGGGGCAGAGGTCTCCGGACCCAGGCTGCTCCCAAACCCACGGCCCTGCCGAGCTGTGGAGGGGCGGCCGTGTCCAGAGCCTCCCAGGTCTCCAGGGCGCGGCTCTGGCGTGTGTGCTGTCCGAGGCTGCAGGCCTTGAGGGCGGGGGCGGGGCTCCGTGCTGAGGCTGTGGGTCTTTAACACCCACAACCTCCTGAGCCTGCAGCTCCTCCTGTGTGTTGCAGGAGGAAGATGTCTGTTTGCTTATCCTGTCAAATACCTTGCAATGCAAAGAAGCCCTGGGCTTTTGTGTCCCGTTCATTTCAAGGGTGAAGGGAACCTATAGGGCACAGACGGTCGGAGCTGCAGAACTAGCCCAGAGCGTGGCGAGGCCAAGCAGTCCTGGCCAGCCCCGTCCTCTCTCCCATCAACAGAAGTTCCTGTGGACAGACACTCAGACACGGTGACTCATGAACATGACTCGCCCGTGTCTCGGTCAGCTTTCTGTTGCGTGACAAAATGCTTGAGGGGAGAAAACTCAGGCAGCGAAGTTTACTTTGGAGCCACTTCAGAGGCTTCCTTAGTCTGTGGCCCCTGCTGCGGCCGGGCCTGGGTGAGGCAGAGCCCGGGGAGGCGGGCGTGGGAGGCGGAGCCCCGGGGAGGCGGAGCCCCGGGGAGGCGGAGCCCCGGGGAGTCGGGGGCATGGGAGGCGGAGCCCCGGGGAGGCGGGCGGGGGAGGCGGAGCCCCGGGGAGGCGGAGCCCCGGGGAGGCGGAGGCATGGGAGGCGGCTCTCTCCAGGGCAGCCTCTCCCGCTCTGCCTCATCGGGCCCAGCCTGCTGGGCGGTGCTACCCGCTTTCAGGGTTAGCTTTTCTGAGCCCGGAGCCGCCAGGCATCTCTGGAAGCACCTCGTGCCCCAGAAGCGTGCGGACCGAGTCCCCGGCCGGCACCTGCGACCTAACCACGCTGACGGTCAGCTCCAGCGCTGCACCCTGTGCCTGGGGAGGGACAGAGGGGCTTGGTTCAAGGTCACGCAGCCTTTTGCCTCAGCTCAGCGCTGCAGACTTGGTCTGAGTAACGTTTGCCACAGCTTTGGGCCGGGCAGTTCAGCCTCAAGGCGCTGGTGGAGTGTGTGCCCTGGATCCTGTCTGGCTCACAGACGTGCCTTCCCGCGCACCCTCACGTGGTGCCAGGGGCAAGGAGCCCTGCGGGGTCCCTTTCATGAGGGCGCTGGTGTCGTTCATGTGGGCCTTAGGGCCTAGTCACCTCCGAGGGGCGCAGTCCCGGTGCCATCCAGGGACAGTGAGTGCCAGTGCGCAGCCTCGGGGCGGGGGCAGGGAGTGGGCAGGTGGCACACAGCCAGTCCCCTGCAGGCCCCCTAACAGACCTTCCCAGGCTCTGACGGCCACCCCTGCTCCCCAGCTTTGGGAGCACTGGCTTTCTGTTGCTCTTTCTGGATTAGGATTATAGGTGCTCAGCCAGGGCTCGGAGGATGGGACCCCAGTAGGTTTGGGGTGAGGCCCTGTGGGTCCTGCAGGAATGATTGGAGCAGTTGGGGCTGGTGCCCCTCTTCCCGAAGCCCAGGAAAACGCCCTCGGGTCTCCTGGGTCTACAGCCCGGGCTTTGAGGGAGG
This sequence comes from Thryonomys swinderianus, assembly GCA_004025085.1. Lineage (NCBI taxonomy): Eukaryota > Metazoa > Chordata > Mammalia > Rodentia > Thryonomyidae > Thryonomys > Thryonomys swinderianus. Next base: position 8,478 of record PVIC010028546.1, read on the forward strand.
CGGGTCCCCATCCTGGCTCCCTGCGACCTGGGCTGAGCCGACTGCAGGACAGAGCCGCCCCCAGTGTGGGTGTCGCCTCACAGGCCCCGGAGGGGCAGAGCTCCGAGCCGGCTGCTGTCCGGGGCTCGCAGGGGCTGAACAGGACAGGTGCCCATCTGCTCTGTGCACGTGGTGGGGCAGAGAGCCGCCCGAGGCTGGAGGGCGTCAGGAAGGACAGGACGCGGCCGAGCAGGGTGCGCCAGGCAGGGGTGCGGCCCCGCGCCCTGTGGCTTTCTGGGGCGTCAGTCCTGAGGGCCTGGGCCGGGGCGGGGGACTTCTCTGCTGCTGCTGCCAGGCCCGACTGTCCCCGTCGGCCTGGCTCAGACACACACACAGGCGCCCCCGGCGCGCATAGCCGTGTTAGCCTGGCGCAGTGCTGGGGCTGTGCTGGCGCCGTGCTTGGCACAGAGACCTGGAAGACCCCTGCCCCAGGAGAGGCGCCGGTGTGCGGCGATGCTGTGGGAGGCCTCCTCCGCGCACTGTCATTTCAGGGTGTTGTCCTAGCCGTTTGTCTCTCTCACCGGGCTCAGTTTATAAATTTAGTGCTGTCATATGCCCGTGTGCCCGTGAGGCCGGTGTGCACAGGGTCCCCCACCCAAGGGTCTGGTGCGCTCAGAGCTGGGCCTCGGTCTGATCGGGTCACGGGCGCTGAGCTCACAAGGACCAGGCCGCGTGGCTCCTCAGCCCTGAGCGCGCCGCCCGGAGACCCGGGAGTCCTCTCCGCCACGCGCTGCCCGCAATCTCCCGTTCTGTCTGCACCGCTCAGCCACCGTCCTCCGCGGGTCCTTCCATCTGCTGCTTCAGCCATGGCGGAGATTCTGAAACTGCGAGCCAGGATAAACCTGTCCGCCTCTGGTTTGTGGGCGCCGGGCAGTGTGACCAGAAGTGGGGGACCGTGGATCACCCCTGAGAGGGCGGACGCCGCCTGCCGCCTCTCTGGCCAGGGAGGCAGCGCAGGGTGCCGTCAGCGTTGGCAGGCGGAGAAGAGGCGAGCGCACCCCGGTGCCCAGCAGGCCTGCACACGGGCACAGTGGCCTCTCACTTCAAAGCATGTAGTTATCTGCAGGTCAGCAAAATGGGCTCAGTATTCGATTAAATGTACTTGCTGAAAAACACTTCAACAGTTTTGTTTTCTCCCTAGGACAGCAATTATTTTTCAGCAGGCTTTAACAAGGGCCGTTGTAAGCTTTCGTTTCAAAGGTATTCTGTCTTCAGTCGTGGAAACACATACTTCTGCTTAAGGTCATGTGCTGCCATCTGACTTGCTAGGACGATCTCATTTTATGTTTTTACAGTACGTCGTCAGTGCTGGGGGTGGAACGCAGGGCCTCGTGCGTGCTAAGCAAGCATCTATCACTGAGGTACCCTCAGCACTTTTTTTTGAGACAGGGTCTCACTCTGGCTGGCCTTGAGCTCACTGTGTAGCCTCAACTGTGTAGCTACACTGTGTAGCTCACTGTGTACTCTCAACTCAGCAATCCGCCTGCCTCTGCCTCCCAAGTGCTAGGATGACAGGCGTGAGCCACCACCCCCAGCACTGTGGTGTGTGGTACCAGAGATCGAACTTGGAACCTTGCACTTGCCAGGCAGATGCCAGAAGCTCTGAGTTAAATGCCCGGGCCCTCAGCCCTTCTTACATTTTGTTAGGGGACAGGGTCTTGCTGAGCTGCACAGGCCTTGAGCTGATACTCTTCTTCCTTGCCCCTCCCCCTCCCAGACAGCCAGGATTGCCGGTGTGCACTACCAGGCCTGGATTATTTTATGCTTTTTTTTTTTTTTTTTTTTTTGAGACAGGGTCTCGCTTCGTAGTTCAGGCTGGCCCTGAGCTCGCTATGTAGCCTAGGCAAGCCTGGAACTCAGCAGTCCTCCTGTCTCTGCCTCCCGAGTGCTGGGATGACAGGCATGAGCCACCACGCCTGGCATTGTGGTATGTGGTGCTGATAGCTGCTGGGCGTGAGTCACCACGCCCAGCATTGTTGTATGTGCTTACTAGAATCGAACTCAGGACCTTGCACTTGCAAGGCAGGTGATGGAACCACTGAGCTAAGTCTCTGGCCCTATTTTATGCTTTTAATTAGCCCAGGGAGCAAAAGTATTTGAATTTAAACATTTGAGACCTAAATGTGTTTTGCAGTTTTAATGAAAAATGTAAGAAGAATGTGTTAAGCTTCGTCACGGAATTAACAGTTCAACAGCTCTTTATTTTTACAAAAACAAACAGTTAAAAAGATTGTGCTAAAAGTGGGGTCCAAGGCAAAACCAAAAAGAGATACTGCCTTAAGGCACTGTGTACTTCACCCCCAGTGAGAGCCTGAGGGGCGATAGGAGCCCTCTTAGTACTGTGGGCAAGACGTGGGGTGCCCTATTCCATAATTTGAGAAACCGAGAGATAATTTTTAAGCATTCATGATTTGAAAACAAAAAGAATTAGTGACTTGTTTGAAATGCTCAGATTAAAGCTAGGATAAATGTTTTAGAATATCATACAGGCGTTCCCACTGCTTCCTACAGCGTGTAGGACAAGGGCCCTTGTTCCGGACGCTTGGAGTCAGAGCTGCTTGGGTTTCAGAGGTTAAAGCATTTGCCTGTGTATGAGGAGCCGTCTGGGGAGAGGACCGAAGTTTAAGTGCAGAATTCCTTTGTGTTTTACGTGCACCCGGTGCACACAGCTCCCGGGTATTTACACAGCGATTCAGGGCCACCCGCCTTTGACTGGCACCTGTCACTTGGGGCCAGGTGTGAGAATTCAACCTGTGACATCATGTTGGAGCCTGAAAAGTTTCAAAGTTTCAGATCTGGGGTTTGCGGGAGAGCAATGCCCAGATTGCACAGTATTTCAAATGTAAATTTTACGTATTTTAAAGACACGATGCAAGGGCAGCAGTACGTTTCTGGCTTTTAGTAACCTGCTGTGGGTTCTGCCTTATTTTCCTGGGAGGCGGGTTAGTTTCCTGTTATATAAACCCGCCGTGTGGCTCTGTGAGGCGTCCTGAGCGCGGAGGGTGCTGCCCTGCGTGCTGCGGGCTGAGGGCGAGTGTCCCCGGTGGGCTGCAGGCCGGACAGGGTGCAGCCTGCGACCCAGGCCAGGACGCTGCTCCTTTGTGACAAGCTGTGTCACACGTGGCAACGCGTAAGTAACTCTCTTCTTACAAAGGACTTCTCGCAAACGTTTTGGTAGCTTTAAAAAAATATATTTATAAAGATACTCCCGCTAAGCAGGGGCTGCACATAGGTGACGAATGCAGCGAATTTGGCTGTCTGCTGACGTCTGCCATGCCGTCACCGCGACCCATGCCACAGCACCTGGCAACTGTGTTCCCACACCCCGCCGCCTGCACCCCTTTGTAGTGGTCACCCTCAGCATGAGGTCTGCCCTCTTAAAGTTTACAGTGCGCCAGATGGCATCGTTAACGTGAGGCACGAAGACGTGCTGCACATCTCACACTCACTCGTTGTAACTGAAACTCTCCCCATTGAGAAATACCCCCACCCCCGCGCCCCCCTGAGCTGTCAGTGCGTGGCCTGCTCCGTGTCCCCGACCGCCGGACCCCGCAGCCTGGCACTTCCCGTCCCGAGGCACTCTGCAGTGCCCAGAGCTGGGAGCCCACAGAACCACCCTTGGGCGTTGTGTTTTTTTTGCTTTTTTTTTTTTTGAGACAGGGTCTCACATTGTAGTTCAGGCTGGCACTGAGCTCACTGTGTAGCCCGGGCAAGCCTCGAACTCAGCAATCCTCCTGTCTCTGCCTCCCGAGTGCCGGGATGACAGGCGGGAGCCACCATGCCCAGCACTGTGGTATGTGGTATTGATGGCTGGTGGGCATGAGTCTCCACGCCCAGCATCGTATGTGGTTACCAGGGATCGAACTCAGGACCTTGCACTTGCGAGGCAGGCGCAGGAACCAGTGAGCTAACCCTCCGGCCCAGGCGCTGCTTTTTCTTACACACTGTGCAGTGGTAAAGCTGACTTAGTAAATTAGGTGCAATAAGAGATTAGCAACTGTAACAGTAAGAAGAATAAGCATAACAAACTACTCTGATAAAAATTATTTGAAACTTAGAAACTTTCTTTCTGTAACTTTCCATCGTATCTCTGATGCACAACAGAACATGAAGAGGACTGTGGGACCTCGCAGGAGTGCTTCCCCTCGTGTCTGTCCTCCCGGACACCCTGTGCGCACACCTCATGGGCACGGGTGTGCGCATGGCCGCAGGTACACACACAAAGACCAGGCTCCCTTTCAGTTTTTTGAATTTTGTTTGTTTGTTTGAAACAGGGTCTCTTTTTGTAGTTCAGGCTGGCCCTGAGCTCACTATGGAGTCCAGCATGTCTCAAACTCAGAGACCCTCCTCCTGCCTCTGTCTCCTGAGTGCCGGGATGACAGGCGTGAGCCACTACGCCTGGCACAGTGGTGTGTGGCACTGACTGCTGGTGAGTGAGAATCCCCACGCCCGGTTTTGTTACCGAGATGAACCAGGCACCTTGCGCTGCTAGGCATGTGCTGGAACCACTGAGCTAAATTTCAGAGCCTCCCTTCCAGGTTTTGAGAGCTCTACTGTACTGTAAAGTGAGGAATGGGCCGGGGATTGAGCTCAGTGGCACTGTGCCTGCCTTGCAAGCACAAGGTCCTGAATTCAGTCCTGAGTTCTGTTCCTGGTACCAGGAAAAAACCCCAAAGAATGTCAGGCTGGTATGTGAGTGATGGACTATACACAAAACAGATGGGGCCTGTGCAGGGCCAGACACCCATGGACGGGGTGCCAGCCGGGCTCTCCTTCCCTGGCAGGCGGGGCTTCAGCGGCAGCCCCAGGTCAGAGGCAGGGGGCAGGCGCTCACCCCATGCCTCCCGCTGCCCGCAGACCTCCCAGAGCTGGGCAGCGGGCGGGTGCTGGAGCCCAGGCGTCTCAGGCAAAGGCGCAGGAGGAAACGTTTGCTTCAGCTTGCCTTGGGGAGGCTCCAGTCTGCACCGGCTGGCTCCAAGGCCGCGGGGGGAGCCTCTGCGGCGGGCGGGCGGGGCGGGCAGAAGGCAGCAGCCCTCTGTGTTCTGCTCGCCTGGGCCGCCTGCCCTTTGGACGGTAGCCCTCACACCCTTAGTCCTAGCGCCAGACCGGGAACCGGAACCAGTCCAGCCTCACACGCTTGAACCAGCAGCACACAGTCTAGTCCAGCCACTTCCAGAGCGCACAGGCCTTGGGCACCATCGTGGCACAGGTGAGATACCAGGTCTCCTCCTGACCTGTGGCTCCTGGGGTCTGTACGCGGATGCCCACAGGAGGTGCCCTGGCAGCTGGCCCTGAGTGCCCACCAGTGGGTGGCCAGGCTAGACCTCCAGGCCGCCCGCCCTCTGCCTGCCGCGCTGCCCTGCCCGGGCTGCCCTGCCATCCTGCCGTCGCTGGCCAGCCTGCGCCTCCGCTCCACCCCCGCCCCGCCCGCAGGGCCTCCTCTTGCTGACCCGCTTAGCCCTGCGGTGTCCGCTCTGGCGGGCCAGCCCGTGGACCTGCTCCCAGGGATTTGATTACAGTGTTTTGTACCAAAGTCAGAAGCAGATTTCCACGAGAGGTCTATAGTTGGGTAATTAGGATGCTGCGGCGTGTGTGCCAAGGTACAGCAGTGCGGGCCAGGGATGTCGGGAGAGAAGGTTGGGCCAAGCAGAGTGAGCGGCCGGCCGCAGCTGGCGAGCGCGAGAAAGGGGAGCCCTGAGAAAGAGCCGCCCTGCGCTGACTCACGGTTTCCCATAAGGCCCTCAGGGAATGACGATGTGAACTGCACTTGGACAATTAGCGTAATTAAACATTCATGGCGGTGGCCCATTTCCTGCCTGGAGGTGTCTTTGAAAGCAGAAGAGATTCTTTCTTCCTGGAGGTGATTTCAAGATCAGCTGGTGGAGGCTGGGTTTCCCGCAGGGCCAGACTTTGGGGTGTGCTGGGAGCCCTGTGTGGAGACAGGACCCCTAAAGAGAGGCTGGCGGGGGCTGGGGCCCTGGGACGGGTGGGGTCTGATGCTGCTGACCCGTCGCCGGGGTTAGCCCATCCGAAGCCCTTTGATCTGAGTGTCCTCCGCCAGCGCTCTTGGGGGCCCAGTGAGCCCCTTGCCCTCCCTGAGCCTCGGCTTCCTCGTGTCCACTGCGTGCTAACCCCGAAGGCCGTGGCCAGGACTGGACTCGGAGGGAGAGTGAGGAGCCGGGCGCAGGGAGGCGGCCTTGCTGCGATCTGCCCGACGCTCCCTCCCGGCTCGGTGTGGGTGGGGAGCCCAGGGTCTCCCGACCGGAGCTCACCATGGGAGGGGCAGCAGGCGTGCCAGTAGGTGGCAGCGGGTGCTGGCTGCAGATGGTAGGACGGGCGGTGCGGGAGGGCTCCAGGCCTGGGGCCCAAAACAGCTCCGCCCCCTCTCACCGTCCTGGAAACAGCCCCCGCCCACCTCTGAAGCCCACCGCCTTCCAGCACCCAGCCTGGGTCCTGCGAGCAGAGTGGGCGCCATGCTGGCCCCAGAGCCGGCCACCGGAGGGCCGCGTGCTGCCCCCGCCTGCGTCCTCTCAGCGCAAGGCTGCCCAGGCGTCCAAGGCCCGGCTCCCCTCCTGCTGGACTCGGCCCCGGCCCTGTGTGCGTCCTCACCCGAGCCAGGGCTGCGGCACGCACCTCAGGCCCGGTGCTGCTCTCCTGCACCCGCTCTTCGCACCGTGCTGGCCCCGCATTTCCCTTCTCCTCGTGGACCCGAGGCCCTGTGCCCACCGCTCACTGGGGCCCAGGCCAGGCCCGTCTGGACGTGGCGAGGCGGCCGTGGCCCCTGACTCTGGCCTGGGGAATGCGGGCTGCCCCGGCCGTTGCCCCGGTGGCCGAGGGCGGCAGGCCTGGCCCTGCTCTTGAAGGGCTGCAGCTGTGGGCCCGCGGCCCTCACCACCTGCCGTGCCAGGCCGGCCGAGGGGCAGATGATGCCATCTGCCCCTCCCAGTTTGTCACAGCTGGCTGCTGTGCTGGCTGCCGGGGCCGCGGCCTGGCCTCCAAAGGCCCTCTGGAGCCCGCCTGGACAGGGCACTCCCGGCCTCCGTGCCTTCGTCGGCTGGCCAGGGCTGGCTGGCAGTGAGGCGGAGGCTCCTCCTGAGCGCGCGTGGGAGCTCAGCCCGTCTGTGCAAGGAGCCCGCCTCTGCCCTGCACGGCGCCCCACAGCCCTCACCTGTCTGCTGTGTCCTTCCCAGAAGTTCAGGCACTCCAACTGTGGTGCACACGTGTGTGTGTGTGTGTGTGTGTGTGTGTGTGTGTTTGCTAAGTCCTAGAACTGCATTATCTGGTTTAAAGGATTTGTGTTAGGTGTATTTTTGTGCCACACACCTGTGCACCCCCCAAACTGGCAGTTGCTGAGTAGTCCTTACTGATCTGTCCATTTCCTGCATAGACATCTCTTGATTGACGGGAACTTAGTTTCTTTCAATATTCATCTTTTCTAGTAATGTTGCACATTTATCTTTTTAAAGTTTTATTTAGTCTCACTAAGTCCCCAGATGTCCCACGCTGGGCTCAGCCCCGTGCCCCTCCTGTGTCAGGCTCCAGAGTGCTGAGTTCAGGGGTGCACCGGCTTCAGCTTGGTCCCCGTGGCCACACTGGCTGCTGGAGCATGTGCGCAGTACGCTTTTCTCCGTGCACGCCCCGACCCCACGTGTGGAGAACCCAAGGCAGGTGCTCTTCTGTGGCGGGCACTGCTGAGCGCTGCATGCCGTCGCAGTGGTGGGCGGGCCTTCCTGAGAGCTGCCGCTGTACCGTGTGTCCCTCTGCTTCTCTCTTTGGCTTCTGGCTGCTTCCTGCTGGTGTGGGGAGCCGGTCTGTGCTGTCCGGAGAGCATGGGCCGCCGAAGGGAGCCGCCCGCGTGGCCTGGCACTCGCGGTGCTGTGCGGATGACGCCAAAGCTCTGCTGGACCCAGCGTGCGCGTCTCTCGAGGAAACTGTCCACGGGGCTTCTTCTGGAAGGGCTCTAGGAGGCCGGAGGGCGGCTCTTCAGCGGCAGCGCGCTGGCTCGGCAGAGGCCGACGCCCTCACAGGCTCCAGAGGCCGGAGCCGGGCCCAGGCAGCCTCCGCCGTGGGCGCCGAGGGCACGGGCTGGCCTGCAGGCCCATCTGTGTCCGCTTTCACAGCATGCAGGGCTTCCACTTGCTCTAGAACTTTCTCATACTTAAGACTCAAAGGCCTCTCCCGCAAATCGGAGTTTCTCGTCTGTGCCCATACGGCCCAGGGACACAGGCCTGCACCTGGCACTGCTGGCCGCCCACGTGACTGTCCCCCAGCCCCGAGGCCACACTCCTGCGTGGGCTCTCTTCAAGATCAAAATAGTTCTCAGTGGAGAGTGAAAACACAAGATAAGCCGAGAGAGCCCGTCTCAGGATGCTGACAGCCGTTTCTCCTGCTCAGCTGGGCGTAGCAGCGCCAGTCAGAGCGGGCCAGGGTTCCCTGGGCATCGAGGGAGGCCTGAGGGCAGGGCTTTGCCCCTCGCCGTTGGTGCCGGAGCCTCAGGGGGAGGAGAGGTGGGTGGGTGCCCGCTGCAGGGCCACCGTGAGCGCTGCCCTCTGTGCCACCACCCCCGCCACCTCCCCGCAGACAGCAGCCTCTCTGCTCTGGATGGCATCGGCCCGACGGCCACTTTCGGGCCGCCCTCCTCGCCCGGTGGGCCCGGTCTGCCTGGTGCAGGACCTGGAGAGGAGTCGGAGGTTGCCGAGACTCCCAGAAGCTGCCGTGGGGACTGTGAGACCACGAGCTGGCGTGCGTGCCTGCGTGTACACGTAGCGCCTGGGGTGACAGCGGCCCGGCCAGAGGGCGCCAGGGTGACCTGTGGCAGTGGCTGGCACGGGTCTCGGAGGCAGGGACGGAGGGCGAAGGAGCCGGGCTTCTGGGGTGCAGCAGAGGGGCTCCCGGGTCTGCGCCTGCAGCCAGAGGCCGGTGGTCTGGGCTGTCCTGTCTGAGCAGCACAGGCCTGGCCCCGCCGCCCTCGGATGTGCAGACAGGCCCGGGGTGGCCCGGGCTCCGACTGTCCCCGCTGGCATGGGGCTGCTTCTCGGATTAAATTCACAGGGTTCAGCACTTGCTCTGCCTTCTGGTTTCCTCCCTGCCCTAAAAGGGCCGATCGAATTAAGCGCTGTCAACACTGCGGTCCGAGAGCCGGGCAGAGCGTTTCCAGGCCATGGGGCAGCGCGTCTGCTCGCCAGAAGCTCCTCCCCATGTCCTGAGCGAAGCCCAGGCGTCTGCCCTTGGCGACACCTGTGGGTGTCCTGGTTTGTTACAAAGTCGAAGCATGTCCATCATCTGACCTGCCAGGCTCCCCAGCGGCTCCCGCCATCTGGCCTCTGCTGTGGAGAGAAGCCTGGGCCGGCTCGCTGCCGGGGCCGGCTGCCTGGCAGAGAGGAGGTGCTGCCCTGGGGGCTGCGCCTCCCCAGCCGTGCTCCTGGCATTCGCGGGGCTCCCCTGCGTCAGGGCTCCTCCCGCCTCTGCTTGGCCCTTCTCGGGAGTCAGCGGGGGCCGAGCAGGTTGCCTGCTTCGCGGCAGAGTGGGACGAGAGCATTCTGGAGGGTCTGGTGACCGAGTGTGGAGAGCCACTTCCTCAGCCTGCTGCTGGCGGCCCCAGCGGAGTGCGTGGAAGCTGCCCGCGGCCTCTGCTCAGCTGTGTGTACCCCGCAGGTCTGCAGGGCCCCGAGGTGCGGTCGGAGGCAGGACCCAGTCCTGGCCCTGCTCTCAGAGCTGCGGGGTTGAAAACCCAAAGACTTTCTCCTTGCTCCCCACAGGGGCCCAGGCAGATGCCGGGTGTGGGGCGTGCTTGGGGGTCCAGGCAGACGCGGCAGTGTGGGGCATGCTCGGCGTCTGTGGGAGCTCTGACTGTGGCCTACAGCCGTGCCCGTGACCTGCCTTTGTGGGCTCCCACTGGGGCACCAGCTCATCTGTTTGAGTCCGGTTCTAGTGGCCGTGACAGGAACCCTGAGACCGGTGCTTTGCTCGGCCTGGGACCCCCGCTGCGTGGCATGGTCCCGGCGTGGTCCCTGTCTGGTCCGGCCTGGACGCCTCCCCCAGGCTCCTCCCCCAAGGTTCGTCTTCCCAGGGACGAAGCCCCCAGCCCCTCCGCGCCCTCCCACAGCTCCGCACCCCCCCCCACCGCCCTAGTGACATGGCACTGTCTTGCGGCCTTGGGCTTCACTGGTCTGGGTGGCCACAGGGCGCACAGAGTGGGCTCGGGCTGGCGGTGGACAGCACCCCACGAGCCAAGTCGCTGTCTGCCCGGGTCTGGACGAGTGGGTGTGCACAGACCAGGAGCTCCGAGGCTGTGAGCGGGGTGAGTGTGTTCCAGGGCTCGCCGGGATGGGGCGGCAGCTTCTCTCCCTTCTGCAGAGCGCCTGACCTTCCCGGAAGTGCTGGGCAGGGGCCCCCGGGGCCCCAGGCAGCGTGTCTGGGGTGCCCAGTGGGGCTTCAGCGCCAGGGTGGCCCAGAGCCCTCCTGTCCCTCGGCTCCACCTCGAGGCATAAAGATGGCGCTGGATGAACTGCATCTGTTGGGGCTGCAAAAATTAATTCAGCTCGGTAATGGAGTTATAACAGGCTGGATGCAATAATCATGGCGAGCTTCTTTTAATAAAACTCACCAGTGGGCCTCCGTGCTGACGGCCCCTTGGGGCTGGGCTGCGTTCTGCTTCCCTGAGCTGCAGTCCGCTGCTGCCATCGGGGCTTCTTGCTATGTTCTGATTATGTTCTACACACACATATTTTATCTTAATGATCATCTTCAGAGGAATCTGCAGTCCCGTGTCTCTTGCTCGGTGACAGCTGAGGCCACCCTGCGTCCTGATGCCCTCTCCTGCTTGGCCCATGTGCCAAGTTTTCAGAATTGAAGCTTTCAAGTTTTTTCTGAGCCCAAGAGCAGCGTAGTAGTTTGTCTCATGCACAGGCCGGGCCGGTGGGGCAGCAGCACAGCTACCCAGCTGCCTGTCAGTGCCCCTCAGCCAGGCAGACCTGAGAGTGTGGGTGGCTCTCGGGGTGGAGGGGAGGAGAGGGCGCGCTGGGCTGGGGTCCAGAGCCTGCCCAACACGACACATGGGAAACAGTCCGCAACGTTTTCTTCTAGCACTTCTGTGATTTTGTTCTGATCGTCCCCATCACTGGTTTATTATCAGCTTGGGTTACTACCTCACTAGGCAGCCAGTTACCGAAGAAAGGGTTTGTTTAGTGCATTCCTTGGTTAGCTCAGGGCACAGCGCTTGGCAGGGCCTTGTGGATGGCTGTGGTCAGAGTCCCTGCAGAGCAACGGAGTGATCGGAGGTTTTCTGAGAATGGATGTGGTGAGACTTTTAAAGTAATCCTCTCCAGAGCCCTCAGGAGATCTCAGGAGAAACTGACCACATCCCGTGACCTAAGAGCCCCCATCCCCCCACCCGCAGTGCCGCCCCAGGACCCGCCTTTAACCCAGGGGACCCTGGGAGGACGCTGAGGCCGCACCCGGCTTCCTGGCCGGTGACCTCCTGCGTGTGTGCCTGCCCGACGCGCTCCGGCGTCCCGCCACGTCTCACTGGCTACAGCTCGCTCTTCTTGCTCTGCGCGTCTCCTGTGCGAGCCGCCCTTCTCGTGTCACCTGGGTACCTGTTGGTGGGTGTCCGCACAGAGTGCTGCTGCCAGCGGCTGGGAGCTGTGCTGTACCCACGTTGCGGTGGGTTCTTACCTGCTGCGCAGAGGCGCTGCTCTTGAGGACCGCTCACCCTGTGACGCAGCTCTCGCCCCGCGACCCCGGCTCTCACCCCGTGACCCCAGCTCTCACCCCGTGACCCCAGCTTTCGGCCCGCGACCCCGGCTCTCGAGCCGTGATGGCAGCTCTGCTGCTGCCCGCGGGAGCACCGGGACTTCCTGACTGCCCAGCCGCCGTACAGCCTGGGCTGACAGTTCTTAGGAGCCTCTCTGTAGGTCTGTGCGAGTTGGGGCTGTAGCGCTGAGGTACAGCACCTGCTTAGTGGGGGTGCTCTGGGGTCAGCGCCTGGCAGAAAGGAGGCAGCAGGAGGGGGAGGGGAGGGAGGGGCTGCCAGAGCCCACAGACATCCCATACCCTCAGGGTAGGGGCCAGAGGCCACCCTTACACGTAACAGGCGTAAGAGGCGCCAGGCTGCCAGCCTGACCCCGGAACTTCCTCCGTCTGCTATGTGAGGGCCGCGGGTCGGCTCCCTGGAGGCGCTGGGTCTAGGGTGTGTGGTGCCAGGAAGGAGGCTGCCCAAAGGGCGGGCAGCTTGGCTGGAGCAGAAAGGCAGGTTCGGTTGCTGCACCTTTGCTGCCCTCTGCCTTCTGCCTGGAAGTGGATCCTGGTGAAGACGCCCTGCGGGTCACAGGCACCTCGGGCAGAGCTGGCGTGCGGAGATCACGCGGCGCCCTCCTCGGAGTGTGGATCTGCCCTCTCTCCTGTGGAGCCACCTGTTTCCCTTGGCTTTTCCTGGTCGCCTTTCTGGTCCCTGTGGAGCACGACCTCGAGGGGCCTGTGGAGGAGTCTCACAGGGGCCTGTTCCGGGGCTGCGTGGCCGGAAGTCTCCGCTCTGCGCTCAGCCCGCCTGAGCGTCTGCCCTGGCGCTGGGCTGCAGCTGGACGCTGTCTCCTGCGGAACCGTGAAGGCTGCGCTCTGGCCTTCCCGCTTCTGTGGGGGCGCTGTGAAGCCGGGGCCCCCCGGCCCGGCCCTCCTGTGCGGCTCCCTGCCCCTGCCCGGCCCCCTGCCGCAGGCTGGCGGGCTCCCCTGGCGCTCGCGTCCCCGTCGGGGCTGGGTCAGCGTCTCCGTGTGCTGGGCCCCAGCTGGCCCCTCTGGCCGGGAGTGCCCTCCCGTGAAGGGAAGTCGCCTGGCACTGCTTCAGCAGTAATCTCCTTGCTCTTTCTCTTTTCCCTTTACGAGGCTTCTTTTGTCTGCGTGACACACCCCTGGTCAGGTCTGTTTTTCTTATCAGCTATTCTAATTTTACAAATCCCTGACTTATTGTTTGACTTTCCGGGAGTCTTTGAGCTTTACATGTCTGCCACCGTGTTTTTAACTTCAGAGAACCGTCCTGTTGTTCTCCGGCGTCTCCTAGTGCACGTGGACGCTCAGAGGTTCTGCTCTCCTGTAGTCTGTTGGCTCCTTGCGGTGCTGTTGTCGCTTTGGCCTCCGCCTGCAATGCAGGAGGCTTGGGCTGCTTGGCTGGCAGCTCTGGCCAAGGTGGGCCCCACAGCAGAAACCCAGATGTGCGGAGGGGACGCAGCCCGTCGGCCTCTGGCTTGGGAGGCTCCGGAGAGGGCCAGTCCGTTTCCAGTAGAGGACGCCACCCGCCCCTGCCTCTGCACTGTGTCCCAGGGCTCACAGCTGCACCTTTCCGGGAGAGCCTCCCAGCCAAGGCCAGCACGGGGGTGCAGGATGTGGGAGGGCACTTGGCATCAGCCTGCCGCGGCGCCTCTCGGAGTCTGTCGCGCTGACGGAAGCACGTCCCTGCCAGCTCCAGTCCGGCCCCCGGCTGCCCAGTGCCTCCCACGAAGAGCTGCTGTCCAGCTCCCCGCTTCTGACCTTCCTGCCTCCTCTGCGCGGCCTCTCCTCGGAGTTGTGACTGAGGAGAAGGCCCTGGGGGAGCTGTGGGGGCCCGGCCAGGCGGGACTCCGAGTTGCCCCGGCCCTGACTGGCGCTGAGCCCGCCCCACCCGTGCGTCTCTTCACTGCGGCCGAGCTCGTGTGATCTTGTGATACGCTCTAGTCCAAAGACAAGTACTCCTTAATTATTCTTCTTTTGGGTCTTTTTCTGGTTATTGTTTCATGTGCTGCATTCCAGGTGAACCTTAGAATTGCTTTGCTGGAGTTCAGCAATTTTTTGATGGTGATTATACCAGATGTGCAGATCGGTTTGGGAGAGAATCGACTCCCAACCAAGATCGTCGTGTCTCCGTTCACTGGGGCTTCGCCTGTGCCTGGGGCCGTCTCAGGCTGTTACCTTATTTTTTTTTTTTTTTGAGACGGGGTCTCGCGTTGTAGTTCAGGCTGGCCCTGAGCTCACTATGGAGCCCAGGCAAGCCCTGAACTCAGCAATCCTCCTGCCTCTGTCTCCCGAGTGCTGGGATGATAGGCGTGAGCCACCACGCCCGGCACTGTGGTATGTGGTACTGATTGCTGGTGGGCGTGAGTCTCCACACCCAGCATTGTATGTGGTCACCAGGGATCGAACTCAGGACCTTGTGCTTGGGAGGCAGGCGCTGGAACCACTGAGCTAAATCTCCGGCCCTTAGGCTGTTAACCTTTTGCGTAGCCTTCACTTGGTGATGTCCGTTGACTCCTGAGCACTTGGGGCTTTTCTGCGGAGGAAGAGCCTCCCCCCGCACCCCGTTTCCCAGCTGTTTTCCCTGTGCACAGAGGGCTGGATCTTCAGGGGCTCAGTCTGGGGGAGACAAGAAGAGTCTGTCCTTGCAAGTTTGGTAGAACTTTTCCATAAAAGCTTCTCTGCTGGGCCGGAGGGTTAGCTCAGTGGTTCCGGCGCCTGCCTTGCAAGCGCAAGGACCTGAGTTCGATCCCTGGTTACCACATATAATGCTGGGCGTGGTGGCTCACGCCTGTAATCCCAGCACACGGGAGGCAGAGACAGAAGGATTGCTGAGTTCGCGGCGGCTTGCCTGGGCACCATAGTGAGCTCAGGGCCAGCCTGA
>PVIC010028547.1:0-23131 GCA_004025085.1 Thryonomys swinderianus
CCCATGTTTGGAACTACTGCCTGTGACTGCCTTCTGTCCACCTGTCCTTGCCCCGCACCACCGCCCAGCTGCCGCCCTGCAGTGGCAGTGGCCACTGCTCTGTGCCAAGGACAACAGACCACCCAGGGCCCTGTGCCCTCCCTCATCCTGGCCTCTTCAAACCCACAGCCTCTCCCTCAGCTCCCTGGCACCTCCTTTTCTGTCTCCAGGGCCTATACATCATTTTTTTTGTTGTTGGTTTTGTTCTGTTTTGTTTTTTCCCCTTCACTCTGTTCCCTGGGAGACACTCAAAGGCTACATTCTGCCACCAAGGGACGCAGCAGGACTGGGGCCCAGTGGGCACCTGGGATTTCCCAGAATCTGGGCCTCTACTGGGGGTGGCAGCAGCAACAGCAGCGGCAGCAGCAGCAAGAGCAGCAGCAGGGGTGGGGGTGGGCTTGGTCTTATTTATTTATTTACTTATTTCTCTGGTCCTGCCCAGCTCCACACCTCCCAAGCTGTTGTCCCCACCGTGAAAGATGAAAAACGGCCTCAGACAATGGAAAACAAGGCCTGCCACATGGCCCCCGCAGTTTAATTTCCTTTAATTCATTTTATATTGAACCAAATGATACTGTTTGTTTTTAATGGCAAACACTCAGCACAGAGGAGGGGCAGCCAGGCCTCCTCCTGGGGAAATTAGGAACACAGCTGCTATTTAAATTCTCCCTCTCTCACCCCTCCACCTCCCACCAGGCTGGGCCCTTGACCATGGATTTCCAGGTTGAAAGATGACACAGTGACCGGCGGGGATGCTTCTTGTCTAAAGGGGCCCCGGTTCTGGCCCAGCTGCTGTCACCTCTCAGTGGTGGCCGGGCCCTACAGTCCTGAGGCCCATCCTTCCTGGGGAATAAATGGATGCTCAGGAGTGATCTGTGGACTTCTAGGTGTCCCTTCTTTGCTCATTACTGATGGTCCTGGACAGGTACCTGCTCAGGCAGGATGCATCCCGAGCCCTCTCCCAGGAATGGAAGGGGGAGCTGGGCACAGTCAGAGCTGAGTGCATCCATTCATTCATTCACTCAGTTCCTGGGAGCACCCCGGAGTTCCCAGCACCCTGGAACCGCCACATTGGGTCCCCAGGGGCTCAGGTGCCCTAGAAAGGTGTAGACGCACCAGACAAGAAATAAGGTCTCCACTTCCACCCCGAGGGATTTGGAATGGCTCTTTCTGTAGTGTGGAGGGTCCAGCACTTCTGTGAAGCCTGAGGTAATCCAGGATCTTCCAGAGCTCCTTTGCAGAAGTGGTTCGTACTGGAGAAGACAACTTTAATGTAGACAGCCTCTTTGGAAGAGGGTGGCAGGGCTTTGGCTTCTCATGGCTCTTGTTGGGGAGCAAACCAAGATGGTCTTTGCCACACATTCAGACATCCCAGGGGCCTCCCCAGTTCCTCCAAGGCTGGGAACACCCAGCCTCTCTTTCAGACTCTTACCTGCCATGTTCATTTTGCAGATGCCAACTGCACACCAGCAGCGTGCCAGGCTCTGTCCTTGGTTGGGGGCTTCCCAAACCCAGGCCAGTCAAGCCCAAGCTCACAGCACAGTGGAGGCAGACAGAAAATCAGTGACCCTGTACCCCTTGGGAAAACAGAAGGGACCCTGTGCCAGCCCCCCACAGCCTCACTCGTGAAGGTGACCTCAGGACTGAGTTGTAAAGCATGTGCACAAGTGAGCCAGGTACCATGAAGTCACAGGGCAGGCCAGGGAGTTAAGATAGCTGGAGCCATGGCTGGTGTGTGCCTTTTTCTAGAAAATTCTAGAATGTCTCATTCCCATGAGCCTCTACGCTCCCTGAGGGTAAGGATGATATCTGTCGTGGCTGTGTCACGCACAGGGCCATCAGCACTTGTGCAGTGACTATGAAAGGACAAGCAGGTTGTTATGAATTTGGATCCAGGCCAGGCTGGGGAAGCTGAGTCTTGGCTCATACCCCACCTGCTGCTCCACCCACCTGTCTGCTCTGGGCTGCTGCCTGATGGGTTGTTTGTGTATTTATTTTTAAGACACAGTCTTGTAGTGCAGCTCAGGCTACAGAGACTCACAGCCTTCTTGCTTCAGCCTTCATGTGCTGGGATTACAGGCAAGCACCACCTCCCCCGGCTAGGGCAGGTTATTTTGCTTTTCTCCAGCTCAGGGACTAGGGAGGCCACCAGGCTCCTAGAGGTGGCCCCGGAGGAGGCGTCCACTTCACTTTTCCCTCACGGGGAAGCTGGAGTCGAGGCGCTCCGCAGGTTCCCTGTTGTTTGTTTTCACTGGTGTTAAGGGGCGGGGGACACTGAGGACATTTCTCAGCTCTCAGTCTGTGTAGAAGGTTCAGGTTGGACGGGATAGGGCGCGGGTCCTGGATGTGAACTGGAATCCTGGTTTTGTCGTTTCCATCAGTATTGCTTCTGTCGTCATTTGCCCCTTCTGGTCCTCAGCCTCCCTACTTGTAAGAAGGGGAAGAACCCTGTGTACTCTGGTTCAGGGGGAGATTTAAGGTAAGCTAGGAAGAGATTCAGGTGACAGGGCAGAGGTGCTCTGCAATCCCTGGGGCGTGCAGACGCGCGGCATGCACAGCTTTTCCTCTTGTGCATCTTCTGCGTGACCCCAGGGGAAAATGCAGGCCCCGCTGCCCAGCGGCTGAGCAGCCCACTCGGGCATGGACACCTCGGGGAGCACAAGTGCTGAGGTCAGAGTCTCCACGGGTCACAGAGGCAAATGCTGTCCTCCCCATCAGCTGCGAGCCTGGGCAGGGTCCTGGGGCGCCAGGTCTGAGTCCTGGTGTTGCCGCTCCCTGAGCGCCCCTATGAGATGAGTGAGTCCCCAACACTGAGCTCTGTCGCCCCATCTGTATGAGCAGCTGACGGCACAGGCTGAGGACCCTTTATCTAAAATGTTCAGGGGCAGAAGTGTCTCAAATTTCCAGGCTTTTCAGACTCGGGGACATTTGAGCAAGACTCCACCGGTGGAGCAGCCTTCATCAGAAATACCCAAACTGCAAATCTCCAAAATCTGCCATCGATCAGAACACTTCTGATTTTGGAGCATGTCTGATGTTTGATTTTCAAGCTGAGGATCTTCCACCTGTGTTACTACTGAGAGAGGGCCAGGGAGGAAAGGAGGAGGCTGTGGGTTCTGAAGGGCGGCCCCAGAATTTTCAGGGCCTGCCGCCCCAACTTCTGGAGGCTGAAGGAGCAGTGGAGAGGCAGAGACCGAGGACGTGGAGACTGTCCCTGGGCAGAGATCTCTTCCCTGCCGGGTCCTAGTCTGTGTTGTAGGGACACACGCGGTCAGGGGATGGAGTGATGCCCTCCGCTCCCCTCTGGACCTGACCAGGTCCCTGCAGCCCCCTAGCGTGTGGGGTGAGCACAAGCAGAGTGGTCTCCACGTTGGCTGAGGTGGGCTTCTGTGTCCAAGGATGTTCTGGAATTGAGAGGGGGAAATCACGGGAGTTTCAGAGCTTACCCATAAACCGTCCGCGTTCAGACACCCAGCTGGTCCTCGCCTCTTTCCAGCCTGAGCTCCCACCCATCCCTTGCCACCCCCGCCCCACAGCCCCATCTTATCCTCTCATCACTCACCTCTGGGACTTAGCTGGTCCAGCTCCCTTGCCGAGCCGCGTCTGGATGGCACCTAGTTGGCCTCTGGCCCTCAAGCCTGTTTAGACATCACTTCCCCCCGGCAGCCCAGGCAGCTCACCTGTGTGCTGCTCCCAGGCTACGTTTTGAAGGCACTGGACCGTGTTGTGGTTGCTGGTCCGTCTTCCCCACTAGGCTTCAAAGGTTGCGAGGGCAGGGAATAGCTCTCTCCCATGTCTCATTTCATGTCTAGCCTGATGCACAGAATATAACATGCGCTCAAAACACGCGGCGAAGAGCTACTTCAGTAAGAGCGCTGCAAAGGCAGTTCTTACGGAAGCAGCCTGTGTGCCATCAGACACAAGGACCTGCTAGACTCCGAGTCAGAGAGACTCCATCTCAGGTGCTCCACTTATGAGCAGTGGACCTTGGGTGAGCCTCGTTTCCGTGTCTGTGTAACATGGATACAACAGGCAAGGTCAGAGTCACGGGAGCTGATGCCTGTGAAGGCAGCTGTCGCTGCAGCACAGTAAGTGGGAGCCTCGATCCACTACGTATTTACTGAAATGACAAGTGAGCAGAGGAGAGAGGGCCTGGCAGGACGATGCCACCCCTTCCCCATCATTCCAAGAGTGAAGAATGATCCTGATTGTCATTTCAATGTTGCAGAAACCAATCGCCTTGCGTGAACCGCATTCAGGCCACTTTCCTGGGCTTTGTACACTCATCCATCCATCCACTTACTCATCCAAGCAGTACTTTTTGGCCACCTACTCTATGCCAGGCTCAGTACTTGTTCTAGGGAATCGAGCAGCGAACAAGCATTTGTTTTGAAGGGACATATATAAACAAGATGCTGAAATAAATAGGCAGTGTTTCAGGTGGAAAAAAAAGAAAACAAAGTGCCATGATGGAAGGCTCTTCTTCTCCATGGTGGTCAATGACTGTGACGTTCTTGCAGACTTACGAAAACCAAACGAGCATGCCGTGCAGTGATCTGGGCAGAGCATTTCAGGCAGGGAAGACGGCTTGTGCAAAGGTCCTGTGGTCCTTGACAAGTTAGGGAGCAATAAGCCAGTGTGGCTAGAGCACAACAGGGACAGTGCCAGCTTCATAGACAGGTGTGGCCTGGTGCAAAAGAGCTCCACGCTTAGTTTAATGCTCTGCTATCACTGTCTTGAAATTCTTACTACTTTTTTGGTTTTTTTTTTAGACAGTGTCTCGCTTTGTAGTTCAGGCTGGCCCTGAGCTCACTATGGAGCCCTGGCAAGCCTCAAACTCAGCAGTCCTCCTGCCTCTGCCTCCCGAGTGCTGGGATGACAGGCGTGAGCCACCACGCCCGGCAAAATTCTTACTTTTTAAGAACAGTAGTCATAGGGCATTTTGCATAGGGCACTGCAAATTAGGTAGCCCGTCCTAGTTGAAGGAGACCACAACACAGGAGGCCACTGACCAGGTGAGCCATCACACCATGGAAGCCTCTCCTTGGGGATGCTCTAGCCATATGACACTGGTGCTATTTTTCCCGCTGCATTAATTTATGACTATAATAATGAATGCCCATCAACCTAGTGGTCTAAAACAACATGGATTTATTACCTTACCATTCAGGAGATCTAAAGTCCAAAATCCAAGTCACTGAGCTAGAGTCAAGGTGCTGGCAGTGTGGTTCCCATCTGGAGGCGGTTGAGGAGGGGCTGTTTCCTGGCCTCCCCCATTCCTAGTGATCCATCTCCTTTGTTCCCTGGCTCGTGGCCCCTTTCTCCACTTAAAGCACATCTGTCTGTCCTCTCTTCCTGTGCTCACATCATCTTCCTTCGCTCTGACTCTCCTGCCTCCCCCTTCCAAGAACCTCAGTGGGCCCATCTGGATACACAGTCCATTAACTAGATCTAAATCCCATCTCAGAATCCTTCTCTTACTCACATCCGCACATACACAAAGGTCCTCTTGTCGTGTCAGGTCAGATAGTCTTGGTTCTGGGAGGTTGGGGGTGAGGACATTGCTGGGGCTGGTATCCAGCCTGCCCTATCCTCCCCTGTGCAGAAGAAACTGAGAAAAAGAAGCAGTGTGACTTAGGCAAAGTCACCCTCTGAGCAATGGGACAGAACCCTAATCGGGTCCATGTCTCTGTTATTCTAGAGCATGGGCTGTAGACCACCAGACAAGGAGGCACCCTCTGCCCGCCTGTCCCCTGCACACCGTGGAGCTTTGAGAGACAGCCAGGTGGGAAAGTTGCAACTCAGAGCATTTGTACCTAGTCTGCAGCTGACATAGAGACTTGCAAGCACATCCACCCACCTGCACTGGGACAGAGGGAAGAGGCCGCCTGTCTTCCCACAGCTAGCAGGGTCCCAGGCCCCCGTGGGCTTCATCATCAACATCTTATAATTGGGCCTCTCCTGGGTCCTGGGAGCAGGGCCCTGTTGTAAGAAGCTACTGATAGCCTGTTGCCGGGACACAAGGACAGGTCCTTCCTGTCCACGGGGCCAAGGTTCTTAGATCCAGGGAAACTTGGCCAATGCAACCGGGCACCCCACTGGTGCTGTTGATGAGCAAATCTCTCCACATCGCCTGGCAATTCTCAGAGTGTCTCAGGGCAGCCCCCAGGGACAGACATGGCAGCTAGTCCCCAAGGTCACAGCACCAGGTGCCGGTCACAGCACCAGGTGCCGGTCACAGCTGCTGGCATGCTCTCCGTCCTCCTCATCCTGAGGGACATGCCAGGAGAGCAGAAAAAAGGAAACTTGTGGGACGTCAAGATAAAGGGGGAAAGGTGGCACTTTTGCTAGCTCTGCCCTTTAATACGGAACACCCAGCCCTCCGGAGGCTGACGTGGCAGTCAGATGACCCAGGCCTGTGTCAGAGCCGGATTCAGATCCCATCTCTGCCATTTGTCGCTCTGGAATCTTACTCCAAGTAAGCTTCTCTGACCCTGAACTGCAGTTTCCCCTCTCCCACAAATGGGGTAATATTTTACCCTCATCTCGTGGGGGTTATAATTTTAAAAGTGGGCAGTCAAATCTTCAGCATGTGGCTTTTTAAGAAAACATATCTGGGTGTAAAAAAAAAAAAAGCCATATGCCCAGTTTAGAAAATAGAAAAGTATCAATGTCTTCCATACCCACTGTACCCGCCTCCTGGGTTCCAGCCATCTCCCTCCTTCCCTTTACCCATAAGAAACAAGTTTTTTGGTTGCCATCTCTGTTTCCTTGTGCTGATTTTTAGACTTTTATGTCTCCCTCCTTGCTGAGCTTTTAGGCAAGAGCAGACAGAATAGGCATAAGCAGCCAAATCCTTCTCCCTTCCATACCTAATTTTCTACCAAGCTCCTCCTCCTGTTCTCCTGTTCCTAAGCAAGGACCCTGCTGCCTGGGAAACCATTACATCAAGCTTGTCAGTCCTGTAGTAAACTTCAAATTTATAGGCTCTGAGCAAACATGAGTGAACTACTTACATACCAAGGGGCTTACACCTCCTAAAGAGCACGTAATAAGCCCATGCTTTATGCTCAAATAGATCTGGTTTGATTATCAGCATCGCCCACAGCCTGAGCCAACAATTCTTTGCATTCATTCTAACAATATATATTAATTGTGTACTACATAGATGCAGAGGAAAGAGGGTGAATGAAACAGATTGACTGAAAAAATGAGGTCTCTCCTCTCATTTAGTTGCTGTATTAGCTTTCCATTGGTGGCACACAATAGCCAACACATGCAACTTACAAGAGGAGAGGTTTAATTTGGCTCAGGGCTTTAGGGGACTCAGTCCATGGTGGCTGGCTCCAAGGCAGAAGCATGGGGCAAGGGTGTGGTGGAGCAAAACATTTAGTTCATAGCAGCCAGGAGGCAGAGCAGCTGAACAGTACCAGAGGGGAAGGGCCTGGGGACCATATATAGTACCCCGAGTTCCACTTCCATGACCCTTTGAGACCCAGAAGTGTGCTTTACCAATCCCCTGCATGGCTTTCAAGCCAAACAATGCTGACAGTTCAGCTTAACCCTCACATTTGGAGAGGTCACCATTAAACAAATAAACATAGAAACTTCAAACTATGATAAGCACAAGGAAGAAAATAATTCATGGGAGGACTCAGGTATGTCCATGGCAAGTGCTTTCTCTGTGGCTTGAGTGACATTTGAACCAAATGTCATCTGCCTTCAATCAAGAAAATGGCAGTTTTCTGACTTGCAAAATGGAGCTGGTAATAACCCCAGCTTTGCTGGTTTTGACAGTTTATGACTCAGTAAATGCTTCCCTGCTTTCCTGGCCTCCCTGGCAGTGTGTGCTGCTGGCGATGTACCGAGGCGCTTTGTGAGGGAGATCTGAAAGCAGCCAGTGTGTGGTGAAGCCCTTTAGTATAGTCTCAGTGGACCTTCTTTAACTGGCTTTGCTGACTGGACCTGCAGAAGAGAAAGGAAGATATATTGCCTCCTGGATCAGGAAAGCGTAGGCTAAGCAGGATCAAACAGATCTGGCCGCAAATCCCAACCTTGCAACAGGTAAGTCTCTTCCCTCCCTGACCCTTCTACCCTTTTGTGTCAAATGGTCCGTAGAATTCCTCTCCCGTTTGTCACGTGGGAAGGTAACTTTGCATATCGTGGACTGCAAAGCAAGCGCTGTTCGCACCAGAACCAGGAAGAACAGGCAAAAGCGGCGAACATGTGTGCCAGAGGGCTAATTCACAGTACCTCGGTCCAAGTCCCCATGCCACACCCCGGTAATGCAGGGCTAAGAAGTGAATTTCCTTCGCCATGCCTGGTGAGATCTCGCAGGCCAGGAGCCTCCCACGCTCCTGCCTTCACGTTCTGGGGCACCCTACGGTCCCTCCCGCTGGCCTTTGGGGCGAAACACGTCAAAACAACAGCAAAGGTAGCGTTGCCCCCGACAAAGGGCAACCTCAGTCCACCGAGGTAGCAGAGCCGTAGGCTGTACGGACACCCGGTCCCGACGCAGCCGCACGCACACGCGGCGACCCGGGGCGCGAGGCTGTGACCTCATCGGCCGGCGCCGTCCCGCGGGGCCATGAGATCATGAAATGCCGGCGCTCGACTAGGAGTCGATTTGTTGGGAGTGCGGGGACAGCCGGCCGCCCGCCGCGGTGATCTCATCCAGGCCCGGGGGAGGAGGAGGCAGGCGGCCCAACTAGCCCGCACCCCCCGGAGGGAGACTGATGGCCGCCGCAGCCCGCTGACGTCACCGGCAGTGCCAGTTACCTGGCAACGCGCGATCCTCGGCCCCGCCCCTCTCGAGCCCCGCCCCCTGCGTGCTTTCAGCCTCTATCCTTCCTAGCTGGCTCTTCTTTTTCTTTTCCTTTTTTTTTTTTTTCCTGTATTTTCTTTATTTATTTATTATTTCCTTTTTTTTGTATTGCAGCATATGCCGTAAAAAAAATCCTCTAACTGCAATATATATCTATGTAACCTCCGAGGTCAAGGTTATCAATGGCACTGTCCTATAGAAATAGAAGAGCCACAATCTAAAATTTTGAGTAGTAAACAAGTGAAAAAGAACAGGTGACATGAATTTTAATAACGTAGTTTATTTAGCTTAATAAGTAGGAAATAATTTCAACTTGTAATTATAAAAATTCATTGATTTCACACTTTTTCTAAGGCTTTGAAAACCCTTGTTTTTGATTTTCAGTACATCTCAATTCAGATTAGACACATCTCAAGTATTCACCAGTCACACGTGATGAGCGGCTATTGCACCAGCGCTACAGCTGTAGGACATTTCGAGCATCCACCAGGCTCCTTTGTCCCCACTTCCTGACCATACCGTCCCCAAGAGCACCCCTAATTCTGCATTTTATCACCTTTTCAGTTCTCCCTCCTCAAGCCTAGTTTCATTTCCTTCTCTCACAGTTCACAGTATATCCAAGTGTCTGCTTTT
Organism: Thryonomys swinderianus; assembly: GCA_004025085.1. Classification (NCBI taxonomy): domain Eukaryota; kingdom Metazoa; phylum Chordata; class Mammalia; order Rodentia; family Thryonomyidae; genus Thryonomys; species Thryonomys swinderianus. The sequence continues at coordinate 9,497 of PVIC010028547.1, forward strand.
CCCTGCTCCTCAGAGTGGCTCAACACACCAGATGGGAAAGCAGGCAGGATTTAAATCCTGGCTCTTCCACTGTCTCGCATCTTGGGACGGCACATCACACGTCTTGAGTCCGTCTCCTCACCTGTTAACAGGAGCTAATAACAACGGCGTCTATCTCCTAGGTGGTCAGAGTCTGGGGACAACATGCAGGCGCTGAGCATTCAACTCATCGCCAAATGCAGCCAGGCCCCTTCCCTTTTTCTGTTACTTTCTTCTCTCTTCCCTCTTGACGTCCTGCAGTTGACTTAGTCTGTGATTCTCTGTGCCTCCTACCTCTCTCGCGTCTGAGCTTTCTCATTAAACAAAGCGGGAACTGGGGCTGGAGATTTAGCTCAGTGGTTCCGGCGCCTACCTCGCAAATACAAGGTCCTGAGTTTGATCCCGGTAACCGCATAACAATGCTACACGCCCACCGGCACTCAATACCACATACCACAGTGCCGGGCATCCAGCACTCGGGAGGAAGAGGCAGGAGGATTGCTGAGTTCCAGGCTTGCCTGGTCTAATAGTGAACTCAGAGCCAACCTGAACTACAAGGTGAGACTCTGTCAAAAAAAAGAACTGATCGTACCTCCACCAGAAGCATTTTACAAGCAATTCCTGGCCCTATGACGTGTGCTTGATAAAGAGATTGCTTTCTTCCCCTTTCCCATCTTCCCCTTTCCCTTCTGGCCTGGCTCCTCACTTCCCGTTGCCCTTTTTCTTCCGGCCTCTGTGATTTCTCTGCTCTTCCGCCCAGCCTTTCTCCCTGGATCCTTTTCTAGCAGTCCTTCTACTCCTGGCCCTTCCCAGCGAACCCTTCTTTCTCTCAGTACTCCAAACTTTAGCCCCACTCAGCCCCTGCCCTAACCTTCTCTGTGAGAGTGGGCAGCCAAGGAGGAGTCTGCAGGAAAAAAAGTGAACAAGAGTGAGGACCCCTTGCGCTCCAGGAGCTCCTCTGGCCGAGAAGCCTGAGGGCCGTTCTGCTTATTTCCTCCACACTCAAGGGGACTGTGAAATGAAGTGTTGTTTGACCTATTCAGGCTTTAGTTTAGCAGAGCTAGCCACCCGCTTGGTCCAACGCGTCTTCTAGCATGGGAACCTCCTTGTGATGCCACGCCCACCCAATGGTCATGTGCTCAGCCCTGGCCAATCAGAGACCCATGTGGCAAAGGTTGGCCTCAGTTCACCTCCCAGGGGGAAGTTTACCTTTCAGGTTGGACAGCGGGGCCAGAAAGAATCAGAAAACGAATTCCCCTGTTTAGTGGCTTTCAGAGTGCTGGGTAGGCCTGCTATTTTCCTAGCAGATCAGGTTGATCTTCCGTGCTTTTCCTTTGTCACCAAAAGGAGGTAGGTTATCCAACCTCTCTCTGCCTCCATCTCCCCATCTGAAAAATGAGAGTAGTAATAGCACTTGCATCCTAGAGTTTGGGGCAGCTTGTAGCCCAGCACATGACCCAGGAAAACCTAAGTCACCTGCGTCACCACCACCACCTGTAGAAGGCTGGTCCTTGCCGGGGGTGAATGAAGCTTACAAAGAGGAGAAGCAAGAAAAAGACTATAGCAACGGAGATACTACTGTTACTACACTGCCCAGAGATCTTGAAGCCGAAGCCCCCCTACCCCGGCTTCCCTGCCTTGTGACTTAATGCATTTCCTTCTTTGTGGAAGCTGCTTTCTGTCACAGCCGAGAACACCAGTAGTTGTAACGGTGCTTCGGGGCCCAGGATGTCGCAGCTGCTCTATCACCGCCATCACACAGAACGAGACAGAAGCCAGAGATGGGAAGCAACTTGCCCAGGTCACAGAGCCACAAGGGATGCGCCCTGAGCTTTCTGACTCCAAATGCCACACTTTTAACACTGTTTTCACATTATCAGCGGTGACATATAAAAATCAATTCTCTCCCACTCTGCCTTCTTGGGTTCCTGCCATGCTCTGTAAGCAGGCTTAATTCAATTCGTCGGAAGGGTATTTAATACTTGCCAGACTGCTAGCAGTGCCGCACCGAGTCCTTCCCCTGTGCCAGGCGCTGAACTCAACGTTTCACAGGCATTAGCTCATTTGTCCTCGCGTCAACCCTAGGAGGTAGGGACTGCCACCACTCCCATGGTACCAGGGAGGAGCAGATGAAGTCACTTGCCCCAGGGAACTCAGTGAGAGGCAGAATCTGAACTCAAACCTCGGTCCCCTGACTGCAAAGCCTGTGCCTTTCCGGTGGTGCTTGTTCATATCCCAGGTACCCCTGCTTGGAAGAGGCCGAGTTGAGATTCGCAGACCTTACCATTGTAGTCTGCCTGCCTTTCTGAGGCGTTTGTGTGCCCCACCCGGGGTCACTGGCCAGCCCCCCTCTGTCCCTCGCTTCTTGCCTCATTTTTGAAACCTTATTTTACAGCCTCCATTTATGGCATCTTCAGCTTTAGAGTCCTCTGTGAGTCATGCCTGTTGCCACGTCACACGTCATGTGGCCCCAAGAAAATGACACTGGGCACCTGTCAGGGAGTGAAAGGGAAAAATCATGTTTTTATGCAAATATTTTCGACCTCCCAGGTCCTCTGACAGCATCTAGAGGACCTGCACCGTCTCAGGCCATGCTTTGAGAAACTGTGACCCTAGATTGTAGGAATCACTGGGGTCATGAGTTTCTGTAAAGCAGAGTTGAGGTTTGGCAAGTGGTCCCTGGAAACTCGATGAAGGACGGGGAATGTGGGGGCAGCTGGTGCAGAGCTGACCGGGAGCCTGTGTAGTGGATGGGGCCAAGCTAACTTTGTCCTGGGGGACTGGGGAGCCATGGAGGGGTGTAAGCAGGAATCCACAGAGACCAGCTTCTGTGCTCTTGGAGGAGTATCTGCCCTTGTCCTCTGTCTGCCTCTCACCTCCCTGGGTATTCTGGATGGAAGCCAGGGCCTTTACACTGAGCTCCAGCTCCAGCCCTCTTTTATTTTTGAGACAGACTCTTGCCAAATCCCTAAATTCCCCAGGTTTTAGGGGAACTCGAATTTGCAGTCCTTCCTCAGGCTTCCAGAGAGCTGGGGTTATAGGTATGTACTACTGCGGCTGGTTGTGGCTTTTTGGCACAGGATCCTGGAGTGCTACCCTACCACAGCAACCTGGAAGACATCAGGAGAGAGGAAGAGTGATGCAGAAAAAGCCTCGAGGTAGAACTGCGCCTGGCATTCTGGATCAGATATAGGAGGCCCATTACTAAGACCCGGAAGACATGGCAAGGGCTTCAGATTTCACTCTGCGTAAGACAGGAGATACTGCCAGTTCAAGAAGAGATGATCTAATCTGCTATGTATCCTGAAGAGCTTGTCTTGGCTACCATGAGAATAAACCGTAGTGGGAGAAGGATGGAAGCGGGGCCAGCAAGACAGCCGTTTCTAACAGGATGCACAGGTCAATTGGCTGTTGGTCGTGACCAACAGAAGAAGCAGTGGTGAAAATGGGGTTAGACACAGAGGAGGAAGTACATCACCAAAGGTGCACAGCCAGAAAGTGGCAGATCAGGGACTTGAACCGGTCAATATAAAGAGCCAGAGACCCCTGTTCAAACCTTGGGTCAGTTCTTTGCCAACTCTACCACTTGCTCCAGGTGCCAGAATAGAATCCCACAGACCAGGCAGCTAGAACAACGGAGAGTTGTTTCTTCACACTTCTGAGGCCTCCAGGGGCCAAGGTCTAGGTGCTGGATGATTCGGCTCCATGATGACTTTCTTCTTGACTGGCAAGGGCTTATCTCCTTTCCACGTCCTCATATGAAGAGAGAGGAAGAAATTCACAGTGCCTCCTCTTATAAAGCCACTAACCATCTTGGGGGCTTCACCCTCACAAGGTAACTAATTCACAAAAGTCTTGTCTCCCAATACTGGGCTCCAGGATCTGTGGGTCCCACATTTACAGTTTTAACCAGCTGCAGATCAAAAGTATTCAGGGAAAAAATTATGTTTGTACTGAATATAGGCACTTTTTTTTTTTTTGGTCTCTTCACTCTTTCCTAAGCAATAGAGCATAAACAACTATTTATATAGCACTTACATTGAACTGACCATCTAGAAATAGTTTAAAGTAGACAAGAGGGTATTTTAGATCCCAGACAAGCACTCAGCTATTGTGTTTAAGGGCCTGGATGTCTACAGGGCTTCTGGGACCCATCTCTCATGGGCACTAAGAGATGACTGAATATTGAGGATTATGGTTCTAACCTGTAACTTGGAGGGAACACAGTTCACCATCTAAGTAGCCTTAGACAAGTACCCTAGTTGTCGCCTCTTCCTCCTCCTCCTCCTCCTCCTCCTCTACCACCACTTTATCTGTAGGTCAGGGTCTCATTCTGATAATACTAAGGACAGTTTGTCTCTCTTCTATGTGACATCTACTGGGCTTTACCCAAAATGGCCTCCTGGACTTGGGACTGAACTCAGCAGCCCACATGCTGAGCATACACTCCACAGCTAAGCCACACCTCCAGCCCACACAGTTTCGTGTGTGTGTGTGTGTGTGTGTGTGTCACTGAAGATCAAACTCGGGCCCTTGTATGTCCAAGGTTGACGCAGTACCACTTGAACTAAATCCCCAGCTCCCACATGTTTCTTTTGAATCTACCTCATCTCATCCCTGAAATAATGAAATACCCACGTGCCTGGATTGTCATGAGGCTCGGCTGAAGCCATTACCACGCACTGGGCCCTTCCTGTGACCCTGGTTTTTAGATTTACAAGCTTCCCTAGCCCACATGTTCATCACCCTGGTGTGTGGAATTCAGGTTGTAGGCTTGTGAGAGAGGATGCGTACGTTTTTAGGAAATTCTGTGAGCAGTTGTTAAACCCTTGGCAGACTGAAATTGGGCTAGTGGGAGTATTTATACTACAGAAGTTGTCAAACACATGCTTGTCAAAAGCAAGGGAATCAGGCCTCTATTCCCCCAAAATCTGATTTGCTACACTCTGTGTGTGTGTGTGTGTGTGTGTGCGCGCGCGCGCACGCGGGCGCACGTGTGCGTGTGCGCGTGCTTGACCTCATTTATAGAAGAAAAGACTGTGGTTCAGAAAAGTTAAATTATTGTCCCAGACCAACCAACTCAGTAAGTGACAGATCTGAGCCTAGAATCTCCCCATCCCACACCCCTGGCCCCGATGCCATCTTGGAAAAGAGAAAACATGTACAAAGGAGTTTCATAAATAGGCAAAGCTGCACTAATATTTATTACAAAGGTTGATACAGAAGAATAAAACTCCTTTGCTCTCTGTGTATCGCTTGTCTACACAAGCTGCTCCCAAGTATCTGATCATGTCTCTCTTCCCTTCCTCCCCACCCCCGTAATTTTTCAGTCATCTTTCTCCTGTAGGTGCGTTGTTCTCAAAAAGTTCTTCTTTTCTCTGTCCGTTTCTTCTGCTTTTCAGCATCCTGCTCTCCCTTGTTTACCATCCGCCTTCTGGAATCCGCCTCTGCTGTTTCCCATTTCACTTTCTCGTCCAACCCCCATCCTGGCAGGGAGGAAGTCAGAATAGAAGCCGCCTGTTGCCGCCCCCTTTTATCAGAATCCGAGCCCAGAACGAGTCGTGCCCCGCCAGTCTACAACAATTACTAGTGTTCCTCCTTCACGGGTGACAGAGAGGCCAGACGCCCCATCCTCCGATCGTTTCCCTTGTTCTCTGACACCCCGGAGAAACCACACGTTCCATTTGATGGTCGTCACAAATAACATGGTTAAGAAACCTGGAATTATAAAACTGCTTAATTAGGGAGAGATGGTTTCACTGGTATATGCCCAGTTTTCCCTGGTGGTTTGATCTCCTCAGAGTGGCCCGCCCTAATCCAGCAGCTAATTGCTACTTTTAACGTGGTGCCACATAGACACTCTCTCCTTTAATTTTATTTTCTGTGACATCAGTGCTTGCTTATAAAACGGAGCTCTCTCTTTGATATTCCAACTCTCCTTTGTCAGTGAGAAACTCTAAAAAGTTAACAGAAGGAGTAAGTGTGGAATCTTCAGCTTCAGGAGGCCTCCGCAGTTAAGTGAATACCTACAATGGGGTTGGATGCTGGAAAAACGCTCACAGTCAAGTGGTCTCCCGTGGGGGTGGGGCTCATGATCCATTGGGAGAGACAAACAGTAAAATGAATATTTAAATATCAGAGAAATCCTCTCAAGGAAGGAAAGAGAAGCAAGGGAATATCTTTGGATAAAAAAGACGGAAGAAAGAAAAGATAGATGGATGGGTAAATGGACAAATAAATGGCTGAATGTAAGGAAGGGAAGAAAAGAAGAATATTCTGGAAGGAAGGTTCTTGAAGGAGTGGCAAAAACAGATTAAGGTCAGAAAGTGGAGAAACTCAGTGGTTGGTCCAGAACGAGGTGGAGCACATGAGAGAGATGAGACCCTAGGTGAGAGCAAGTTAGAATACATGAAGAAATGGGTGATTCTGAAGCACAAAGTTCAAAACATGGGTGTTCTGCACAGCCGGGGCCTATTGTCAGGCTGTGGACAAGGTCGGCCGCCCTTGCCCTCCACGGGACTGCGGTAGCCTTGGCCCAGGCCCCATTGCACGGCTGGCCGTGGAAGACACATGTGCCGGCCATCGCATGCGTACATCTCTGCTCCTTCATCACCTCCGTCCTCTGGGCAGAAGTTCTGGGAAGAAACAAGCATTTCCCTGGGGGGATGTTTCTGGCATGAGGGGCAAGCAGGAGTCAAGAGGGCCTAGGAAGTCCCTTCAGGACACGGCGACCTCACAATGGGGAGGCCACCAAGTGTCCGCAGAGGTGAAGGGATACCCCTCCTTAACACAAATCCATTGATGTGGAGGTAAAATCTGTGCACACATGCCACACACTATTGATTTACTGGATAATCAACATGTCATAAAACCTTTTTCTCTCTAACGTCAATGCATAACATGGTAGATACAAAAAAATTGGAGAGAGAAGACAAAGAAAGACAATATTTTTTACATTCCTCATTTTTTTTTCCCATTTGGAACTACAAAAAGCACTTCTAGGTAATCATGACCAGGATGATTTAGGCCTCCCTCCCTCTCTGCCTCCCTTCCCTCCTTCCTTCCTGTATATAGCACAGGGATTTAAACCCAGAGAGTGCTGAAATGCCCACCCCCTTCCCTTTAAAAAATATTTTTAGGGCCAGTAGTACCACACCTGCCTTGCAAGCACAAGGGCCCAAATTCAATCCCCAGTACCACTAAAAAGAGAAACTACACACACACATACACACATGTATATATTTACATTTTTATTTTGAGACAAGATCTCACTATGTTGCCCAAACTGGCTTTAAACTGGAAATTCTCTCACCTCAGCCTCCAGAAGAGCTGGGATTACAAGTTGTGCCACTTCTCCTGACTTCTTTTTAAACTTTTAATTTGGAATAATTTTACACTTAAAGAAAAGTGGCAAACACTGTACCGAGTATTGGCAGACGCTACACCTTCAACTTCCCCTGTGTCGACATCTGATGTAATCACAGTTGAAGCCAGGAAATCAACATGGATGCTGTCGCTACAAGGCAAACGCGGCTTGTATTCTAGTGTCGCCAGTCACCCTACCCACATCTCCTCCATCCTAGGGCAGGGTGGAGTCCAAAATCCCACTTGGCATTGATTTGTCCAGTCCCTCGGCCGTTCCTTTCCCTTTGACCCAAGATAATTTTGCAACATACTGAGCAATTCTGTGACCTCCTTTGGATTTGTCTCTGGCTTTCTGATGATTAAACAAAGGTCCTGAGATTTTGGCCAGGATCTCACTGTAGTGATGCTGTGTTCTCCCCGGTATCATATCAGAGAGTCCGGTGTATTACTGCGACTATTTTGAAGATTTTAACCTTGATAGCCTAGTTCATGGGGTCTGCAATTATTTACCATAAAGTTGCTATTTTGGAGGATAATTTCGTACTGCCTATGGGGCTCTCCATTCTAGACGTAACCTAAGAACACCTCTTTTTTGTACATTTAGTTCTGTGACTATGTTGTCATAAAGAACACCACAGTGACCTTTCTTATCAGCACATGTTGGTACTATCACTGGTGATTTTATTAGTAGAACCACTAGCACAAAAAGTACCCACATTTTTAAAGTTGTGAATGCCGATAAGATTATGTTTTTCTTTGTCTATTTCTTCACTTTAATGGATTTATCAAAGTATCATTAAAATATAATAAAATACACAGATTTGGATCAGATATTTTAGGGAATTCTGGCAGATGTCCAGACCCATGGAATCACATCCCAGTCAAGGTACAGAATTTCTCTATCAGTTCCCACAATCCCCCAATGCCCCCCATCCTTCACCCCAGGAAGCCACCAATCTGATTTCTATTACTCCATGTTCATTTTGCCTGTTCCTGGGCTCCAGACAAAATTAGAATTACACAACATATAGTCTTTTACAACTGTCTTCTTTGATTTGAAATATCGTCTGTGAGATTCATCCACGTTGCTGCAAATGCTGGCCATTTGTTGATTATTATTGCTGAGTAGTACCCTATTGCATAAATATTGCCAGGATTTGTTTATCCATCCTTCTACTGATGGGTGTTTGGGCAGTTTCCAGTCTGAAGACTTTATGAATAAAACTGCTAAGAACATTTCCATACATGTGGACATATGTTTCCATTTCTCTGGGGTCAATTCCTCAGCATAGAATTACAGGGTCAGAAGGTAGGTTTACGTTGACCTTTATTAAACACGACAGGATGGGCTGGTTCTCATCTCCATTTTCCAGCACCAGCTGCAGGAAGCTTGCAGGACTCATCCGAGGGCAGAAGGCGAAGGGGAGTGCAGTAGGGCTCAGGGCCGAGCACAAGGCTGGGCGTGTCTCCGGTCAGCTGCCGCCGTCCCTCCCCGCAGCTTCATGGTGGGGGAAGGGATACCGAGGCTCACAAATATGCAGCGCGATAAGATTCCAGCCCAGCTCGGTGGGAGGCGCCAGGTCCCCTCTGTCCCCAGCCTGCCTCCGGGGAGACAGCAGGCGATGGATGGAGGTGGGCAAGTTGCAGGTTTCCCTTTGCTCAGCCTCATGGCCTGTGTTACCTGGACCAGGTGCCCTCCTACTCAGGCCCTGGGGACAGTCACCTGTGACACCTGAGTCAGCCGTCTAGGCTGGTCCTCCATTACCCCCCTCCGCTCGTTTACACCTTGAACCCTCCATGGCGCCTCCGCAAGAACCAGAGAGCGACCACACTCCAAGCTGGGCCTCGAGTGTAGGGTTTCTCCCTCCCTGAAACCTGATCCTGGGTGCTTTGATCTTCTGGCTGGTGGGTGTTGGGTGAGGGTGTTGGGCAGGGGCCGTGTCTCCCTGGCCATCTCGGGCCCCATTAAAGCTGGCCTGAGTGCTTTCCAAAGCTGATTAATGGCCTGCCTGTGACCTGGAATGTCATTACTGCTGGGTTGAGGGCCCCCCAGCTTGGTCCTTTGGGTCTTTACTGCTAATAATAATTGATGCTCTTTGTGTGGCTGCAGGGAAAGTTCTATCTGGTCATCGAGGAGCTGAGCCAGCTGTTCCGATCTCTTGTCCCCATCCAGCTGTGGTACAAATACATCATGGGTGATGACTCCTCCAACAGCTATTTCCTGGGAGGGATTCTGATCATTCTCTACAGTCTCTGCAAGGTGAGGTGACCCCCCAGGCTGGACGGTGGCCAGAGAGAGGCTGCATCCCCTAACCAGACCTGGATTAACTGTGCCATAATCATTTCTGTTCTTTTTTCTTTCCTTTCCTTTGTTTTAAAGACAAGTTCTCACTAAATTTCCCTGGCTGAGCTTGAGCTTGCAATCCTCCTGCCTCAGCCTCCCAGCCTAACTTCTTTTATTTCTAAATTGGGATAACATTCACAAAATAAAATAAACTGCTAAGCATTTTAGTATATGTGCTGCCGAAGCAAGCACCTGCTAAGCATTTTAAAGTGTACACTCAGTGGCATTTAGCAGATTCACAATTGATGCATCTTTCACATCAACTTAGTTCTAAGATATTTTCATCACCCCAAAAAGAAATCCAGTACATACAAACCAGCCAGTCCTTCCCCTCCCCCCTACAACCACTAATTTACTTCCTGTCTCTGAATTCACCTATTCTGGATGCTTCATATAAACGAAATCTTATGATATACAATTTGGCTTCTTTATATAACATTTTTCAGGTTCACCCACATTGTAGCTTATGTCAGTACTTTTTATGGCTGAATCCTCTTCAGTTTCTTGCCTGTGAAGCTCACCATATGCTATCCTTGCACTTAGTCATCTTCACGACAGCCCTTCAACATATATACCATTATCACTCCCATTTCATAGGTGACAAAACTGAGGCTTAGAGAAATGGAGTTACTTGCCCAAGGTCAGAAATAATAGCAAGCACCAAACCCCATCACATTGCCTCTAAAGCCCAGAACATCTTACCATGGAATTATTTTCCTCTTTCTTATCTCAGAAATATTCCTCTTCTGTTATATACTCTCAACTCTCAAATCAATATGCTGTCATTTCCTTCTCATTATTAATATAAATGAGGGAGTTTTTCTCCCAAAAAATAAATACTTTTTTTTTTTTTTTTGAGCCAGGGTCTCACTTTGTACTTCAGGCTGGCCCTGAGCTCACTATGTAGTCCAGGCAAACCTCGAACTCAGCAATCCTCCTGTCTCTGCCTCCCAAGTGCTGGGATTATAGGCGTGAGCCACCACACCTGGCAATAAATACATTTTTGGTTTTTTGTTTTGCAGTCTTTATTTCTGGCTTTAGAAGATTGTAGGGGAATATGTATGTTCTCTTTCCTTTCTCCTAGCAGGATTAGCCAGCCATCTCTGCAGTGTCAGGCAGTTCTAATCAACTGGGACTATCTGACTAGAGTGCAGGGTGGAGAAGCATTATCAAACTCTGGCTGGGATCAGAGAGAGCTGTGATTGATTAGCAATGCCTGCTCTGGGTTTAGGAAGGGGAAAATGCAGTATGTGTGCCATTTACATGCTCGGCTGACCTAGGTTGTAGGGAAGACTGGCAGCAACACATAAGCCAAGCCAAAGTAATGCAAATGGAAAGTTTCCTGAAAATGTTCTGCATCCCAAACAGGGTCAGGATCTGCCAGAGAAGTTGTTCAAGGGTTGTAGGAGATCCAGAATGACACCCTGGACACTTTTCACCCATCATTCTGCTCTCTTTTCAGTCATTTGACATCTGTGGCCGTGTGGGTGGAGTCAGGAAAGCTCTGAAGCTTCTCTGTACCTCTCAGGTGAGTTGGTTTCAGGAAGTCCTGTCCAAGTTCCCAGAACTGGGTGCTGGAAATGGCAGCAGTCCCTCCCCAGCCCTGAATAGTTCACAGTACCTCTGTGGCCAACTATGCTCATCTCTCCCAAACTCAAACAGAATTATGGTGTCCGAGCCACTGGGCAGCAGTGCACAGAAGCTGGAGATATCTGTGCCATCTGCCAGGCCGAGTTCCGAGAGCCTCTGATTCTCCTGTGCCAGGTAAGTAAGACTACACATCGACAGACCCAGGTTCAAAGCTAAGCACCATCTCCTACTCGCTGGGTGGTCTTGGGCAGGTTACTTCACCTCTCTGAGCCTCAGTGTCATCAGTAAAATGTAGAAATGCCAGATTCAGTATGGTGTAGGGTCAGAAAACCCTAAACATGAGTCTCAGCTGCACTGTTGACCTTCTCTCTCCCCTTGTCTTTTTTAAAATGAGCAAGATAGGGCCAGAGGGTTAGCTCAGTGGTTCTGGCACCTGCCTCAACAAGCTCAAGGTCCTGAGTTGATCCCAGTAACCACATACAATGCTGGGCGTGGAGACTCACGCCCACCAGCAATCAGTACCACATACCACAGCGCTGGGCATGGTGGCTCACACCTGTAATCCCAGCCCTTGGGAGGCAGAGACAGGAGGACTGCTGAGTTCAAGGCTTCCCTGGGCTATACAGTGAGCTCAGAGCCAGCCTGAACTACAAAGCGAGACCCTGTCTCAAAAAAAAAAAAAATGAGTACGATAACAATATTTGTTTCATAGAGCTGTTATCATACTTCAGTGAGGTCATCTGTGGGAAGAGCTGAATTTGAATTATTCCGCCACAGAAGTTGCTAGTATTACATGTATTATTATAGGTACAGCTATTGTTGCCATTTGTTTTCATATTCGTGAAGGGTCACCAACCCATGGTGGTAAATGCTGGTCAGTCCCTTTCAACTCCCTAAATGGGTCCCCCTCCTCCTCCTGACATCAGGGCCAGGGTGTCAATTCAGCAAATGTGCACTGGGTCAAAGCACCCTATTAGACACCGAGAGGGGAAGCAGAGGGCACACAGAGCCTGTCCTCTCCTCTGGAAGCTGGTGGCCTCCTTGGGGACACAGACGCATACATAAATAACCATGAAACAAGGCAGGCGGTGATAAGTGCTGTGTAAGAGAGATTCATGCAGGATCCCAGGGGACCAGGGCAGAGAGCAGTGCGTTCCAGAATGGGGAGAATTTTTGTGAGCAAGCAGAAGCCCAGAGCCTAGAAGGAATGGAAAGACAGATGGCCTGTCCAACACCCCCGAAGGTGGGACAGGAGGTGGGGTCCTCTTTCAGCATTCAGGGGGAAAAAATTTTCTTATTACTGTTTGGGGACTTTAAAAGAGTTTGTTTTTTAATTTAATCTTTTTTTTCTTTTAAAAATCGATACTCTTTGCATATGTCAAAATTGAAAAGGGAGACCAGACAACTAAATGCAGTAAGGGACAGGGAACAGAGAAGAGACATTCAAAATGCTAGTTGGGTGACATCCTAACTAACCCTAGAGTGAGCTGGTAATAATGTATTGGTGTTTCTTAGCTGTGGTAAATGTCCTGTACTAGTTCAAAAATATAATACGAGGGGACACTGAAACTGGGGGACAGGTGTGTGGAGATTCTCTATTCTGATTTTGCTACTTTCCTGTAAGCCTAAAATTATTCCCAAATAAAGAGTTTGTTTTTTTAAAATAGCAATACACATGAAAACTGGTAACAAGCTTGCTACCCTCATGCCCCATTTTCCCCACACAAATCACCAATGTGACCAAGTTCCTTCATATCTTTCCAGAGGTGTTTATAGAATTTAAACATACATACATATATGTATTTGTATGTATATACAAGTCCACAGACATATACACAGAAAAAAAATTTTTTTTGAGACAGGGTCTCGCTTTGTAGTTCAGGCTGGCTCTGAGCTCACTATGGTGCCCAGGCAAGCCTGGAACTCAGCAATCCTCCTGTCCCTGCCTCCCGAGTGCTGGGATTACAGGCGTGAGCCACCACGTCCAGCACTGTGGTATGCGGTGTTGTTGGTGGGCGTGTCTCCACGCCCAGCATTATATGTGGTTACCGGGATCGAACTCAGGACCTTGCGCTTGCGAGGCAGGCGCCGGAACCACTGAGCTAACCCTCTGGCCCGACAGAAATATTTTTTTTAAAAGCATAAGCCGAAGCATATTCTACCCAAACTACTTTCTGCACCTTTTCAAACTCTTATCTTAGAGATGTGTCTCACTTTATTTTACAGCTGCATGGCACACCGTGTTTTGGTTAGAGCATTTTTGGGAGATTCAACCCATGACTTTTGCACTGGCTGAATCCCCAGTTCTTTTATTTATT